>JXSR01S033847.1:58894-72822 GCA_000969725.1 Ophiothrix spiculata
TTGTTAGACGAGGGTTAAGGTCCATACCATGCAGACATATTTCAAGGTTTGATAAACAAACTACCAAGAATAATTGTTTTCAATCAAAAACTACATAAATATAAGTGTCGTTATGAATAATTATATAAACACGATTTACATCAATAACCCCAAGTCATGTTTCCTGAAGTTCAAAATAAGTTCACATTAAATTGCGGCCATTTTTAAAATTAGTCATAATCGCTAAGAATGTGTGCTGAACGAAAATAAGCTGTGTAGTACAATGTGAGTAAATGTGTCACTGAATGTTTACTTGACACAATTACAAAAATACTATACGGAAATGACATAAGATATCAGTAAATATACTTTGATCACGGAGAATGTGAGCGGAAGCAAGATTCATCATGCTGTGTTTTACTGGCCATACATCATGAAATGTGAAAGAATTTGTCACTTTATTCTGGTTGTAACACAGTTTTGACGTAAGTATATGCATGGTAAGTTGGATGCAAATAGAAGATTTTGATCTCTTTAGCATCGGTGTTCCCCTGTCAAGAATTACGATCGCAACTGCGATGGAGTGCAAACATGAATGACAAAACGTTCACCTCGTGACAGGAGTTTTTACCTCTGTTAAAGTTTTGTCAAGATTACTTTAAGAGTTAAAATCTATTCAAAGGCTATATTTTATACAGTTACTGTATTCAAATATTCAAGACTCTTTTGATTATTCAAAATTCAAAATCTAATGATATGGTTTATCACTCAATTTTTGCCGAGAATGTCAACATATTTCTATGTAGAATATTAAATGCATATGATTTTAGCTCACCCCTTTATAACATACGTCATTCGAGTTTTGAGCAAGGCGGTTGAACCTCTGGGTAAGTCACTCGTTAAGATCAAAGCCGATCACCATGATCATTGTGATCTGACACAACCGCGCATTCCATCGAACTTAAATAAGATAAGGAGATAAATATGGTTCAAAATAGATTGAACATGCTAAAGTTGGACCTCTGATTTGTAGATATTCCATTATTCTCTAGGTATGGTCATTTGAGGTGGATTAAATGGTTTTATCATAGGATAGATATTAATGTTTGTACATTGCAACTTATTTAAACGATATGGAAAATCCGTCATTTCAATTGCCGACACCGACTGAAAGTGTGTTTTTTCTTCTTCTTTTTTTTCTCTTCAAGCGCCTCGTTTTAAGGCATTGTTGTTTCATCTTGTATCTTCGTTGATCATTTCAAAAAAAAATTCTTGTGGCCATATCGTATTGTCTATACCACGATGCGTGTATGCATTTTATCAGAATCAGAAATACTGCCTTGTCATCGAAATTAGAATGAGGAGCTTCAGGTTTAAAATTGCTAATCATATTATATATATTTTCCTGATTTCAACTTAAAGAATCTTTTTGATTTTCTTACAAATTAATATACAACAATTCCTAAAGCTGATACCATGCCCTTTCACTAATATACAGTATGCTATCCTTGGGAAGAAAACACTTTCCTAGACAGAGGCACAATTATTACAATTTGATAACATAAATGCTTAGGAAATAACAGCAAAGAAATAAGAATACTTATCGCACCCCTACACATTTGTGATTGTCAAAATATCATCTTTCATTTTTAATTCAAAAACGACATAATTTAGTTCTTCAACATTTAAAAAGTATCTATATGTCAGGAAAACACGATAGAACATGAATGTTTGTGCCTCGAGTTTCATATTGATAAAAGGTAAAATGTTCTACAAACAACTTAATTCAGATGTTCGAAGACCGTGTAACGATAATGAGAATTGAAAATGTCAGCAGACACGTTTTGTAGAATATATAAAAAAAGTCATGGTTGTGAGTCTTGTTTTGATTTTCTATTTCCAAGAGTTCTTTTTTAGCTGTATGTTTTGGTGGTTAAAGAAATATTAATAACATTTGTTTAACTTCTAATGGAAGAAGTACATTATTGTAAAAATAAACAGCAAATAAACTACCAACAACTGCAATCCGCTCGTAGAAGAAGTACACTATTATTATTATTCCATTTAGATTTTAAAACAGTATGTACAACAATATAGTAATTATATATAATGTCTACAAGATTCCGAATAGAAAAGCTTTTATCACGAAAGAGGGATGGGTTCCAAAGATGATGGCGACAATCTTTATGACGACCGAAAACCGACAAGTGGGACTCAAAACTACCCCAAAATTTTTCCACCGCAAGCTGCCAAGCAAAGGTTTCACAAGTGCAGTTCTAATAAATTGGCTTTAATTTTTATCCTAACTAATGTTGTTCAAAATAAAACGACAAAAAATCCTCGACTTACCCCAAAAATTAACGTAATGCTGTATCTAAACATTATTTCGAGTATTTATATTGTAAGATTCTGCTGTCTACGCCATTAGTTGTGGATCTTTGGATGTGTTTAGGGTCTGGATGATGATGCAGCAAAAACGAAATGAATTCGCTTGCTATGTAGAACGCACAAACAGAAATATTTCAGGAAAAACCATTTCACTTTGTTATCAAAATCATGACAATAGGTTATGGTAAGAAGAAAATGCTCCAAATGATAACCTACCGAAAGTAAATCATAACCTTTTACAGTGATCTTAGGTCAATTTATTAATAGTGTGTATGTTTGTGTCAGATTGTTCATTTTGGTACACGGTCAATAAAATGTACTTTTGCCATGCTTTTTTATATCATATGTGACCTTCCAGCTCTCATGAGCAGTAAATGCCAGAAACTTCATTTTGCGCTACAGGTGAATATACATGTCAAGGTCGTAATTTGCCGAAATTGATTTTTTGACAGATTCACAATCTTAGTGCTTACTACAAAATACCAGCAAAGTTTCATTTCAAAAAAATGATAGGAAATGTGAAATAAATCTGCATATATTCTTAAGACGATCAACAGAAAATATAGGGCTTACTGATCTTTGAACGTGTTTATCTCAGTTATACGTTTTACTCCCTGACAACCTTTGACGGTCCATAACTTGACTTCTGGAAATCGTACGAAGTTTATTAAAGTGTAATTTAATCCTTAAAGCATGGTCTTTGCAAATAATTAAAAAAGTGAAAATGACAAGAGCTTGCATTTACTGCTGTTTTGAGCTGGATGGTCACATATGTTCGCCTACTTGTTCATGCCATTTGATCAATAAACTGCCCACGTCCAAATAAAATGCTGCATTTTACACTTTACTATTATAATAACGCAACATGATAAGAACCAAACAACCCTTGAAGAAATGAACAATAACATAAAATGTACGAATTATGAATTCTATTGCTTTTCAAATGGGCATCAATAAAAAATGTCCATACTCATTCATGTGACAAAACTACTTTCGACAACTGATTCTATTGCCTTTTGTGCTGCCCTTAGACATTTTATTCCAAATCAAATGTATTCTATGTGTGCAAAGTGATATCAAATTACCGTAACAGAAACCAATATCTTATGTACTATACCTACGGCGATATCGACGAAAATGCGCCCCAGGAAATTTACAAAAGGAACGCCATGTAGAAAATCATCTTTACTGCGATATAAATGTCTTACATATCAGTATTTAGAAGCCATAAGCAAGATGTAGATAAAAACTATATAATGCAAGAAACGAAAAAGCAAGCGGCATATTTATCAATGGAACAGGAACAGCGTAAAAGGAAATCAAATAAGATGTTACAAATGATGATAGAAATAAAAGCTTGTTTAAAAAATGTTTATGCGTTAGGTAAATGCCTTTTGCTCTTTGAAATGTATACCGAAGTATACAATATATAATTAGTCACACAGCTAAAAACATTGTTTGAATACGAGCAAAAATTAGTCGATACGTTAGCAAAAAGGGAAATAATCGATTTTGGATTAATATTTAATTAAAGGTTGGGATTAAAGCTTTCCTCTTGAGGTTAAACTTTTGCTCTTGGCCAGATTCAATTGTTTACTCTTTAAAAGAGTGATTATTTCAATCCCAATGTTGATTGAAATTACCCCCAAGTCGACTAGTGCTCTTTGTGCGCCGCGTTGATTAACCCTAGTTCTACGAAGGGGGTGTTGTATCAACCCCCCTACCGAAATTTTCTCTGCCACTAAAAATTCCTGTGACTTGGTATACCTCTAAGTTCATCCTTTCCGCTTATTCTAGCGAAAAATTTCGACCCTACCACCTTCAGTGACCGTTCAAAGATCGAAGGTCAATTTTTGTTTTAGAAAATTTTGATTTTTGCCTATATTTTCCGTACAAATGCCGATTTTTCATATTTTGGTAATTATGACGTCACAGGGACGTCATACATTAACGGATGACCTTGATTTTGGTATCAATGAAAAGAGAGGATTGATACATATCCATTGGTACCACATACGGGAGTCAGGGGGGACTCGCTATAAAAAATAGGGGGGTTGCAACCCCCCCCCCCCTCCGTATAATATGTTTGTGAAAATCGCTCCGTATAACTAGCGTTAAGGTTTGGCAAGGATTTGAACAATTTCTTTACTTGTATGTAAGTGGAGGAAATTTGAGTTGAACGCAACGTTGCAGTCTGTCGTGCAGGTTATTGCCTGATGATAAACTGAAATTCAGAGTTTCCAATAATGTCTAAAAAGTGATTAATGTTTACCTCTAAATATGGGTATAAGCTCTGATGGTCCTATAGGTTTAGCAGGACTTCACTTTCTGCAAATTGAGAAATGTCAGTCTTTGTAAATATTATAGTCTCAAGCCTCACTTCCGGGCAATAGTTTTTATTATATACCCAATTAATAATGATAAATTTAACAAAGTTGATTGGCTAAAAATAATCACATGATTTAAAATAGCAATAACAAAAAAAGGGTTAAATAGTATTTTTGGAAGAAATATTTAGCACTTCAGGGCTCTATTTCATTAAAGATTTAAGAGTATATTGGTCTGCAGATCTTTAACACTTAAGTGGTCAAGGGGGGGGGTACACATTTGTTTTTTGTGCGTCAGCTCAAAAACGCGAAGTAATTTGTCATCGCCCTTCTATGTAATTGTCTAACTTTACCATACCCTTCGCTTGGTGGCAAAAAAATTCAAATCGACCTTTCCATGCTAATTTGCATAAATTAGTATTTTCATAATATTCAAAAATGAGCCAAATTTTATTGACAAATTCCATTGGGAAGTGAGTTTTTGGCGGGAAAATTTTGACGCGACACGGAAAAATTTGTTTTGGCCGCCATTTTGAAACGGTTTGTCCGATGTTCATTTTTTTTCTTTGTATTAGTTCTTTTGAAGTACTTTATCTGTGACCAGAGTTTCAACGTAAAATTCCTTTGTTCCATTTCCTGAAGCAACTTTGGCTAATAAATGTTTGGTTATTATTAGTTGATGTAATTCCCATTCCCATTCTTGTTAAGATTTTTTTTAAATAGAAAAGTTCCTATCTTTATTAATAATGTTCTTAACTTTATATCTTATCTTATATTGACTATAATAGGTTAAAGATCAATTACTCGTAACTTTATTTACATAGGACCAAAGGCACAAATATTTAAAAAAAATGAATAAATTAGCCTTAAATTGGGAAATTTTATCACTTGAACATGTTAGAATTTTTTTGTTCTGAAGCAACTTTAGAGAATTTTATTTAGGAATATTCCTTAAATAAATTTAGCTTTATGAAATAAAGCGCTGAAAATAGTCTGTAGTGCTGACAACATTTACTTTATACACGAAGCAACTTTCACGCATCAAATTACGCACGCATCAACCATCTCTTGTGCGCAATTACCTACGCACGCATTGCTTGTCAGCATTACGTGATTGCATTTTTAGAGATATTTTGATTAATTTTTGGCACATAAAAATTACCTAAAACGCAAATTTATTAATGCGGTATATAAAACAAAATTTATATTGACATTTTCAGATCTCAGTGATCTTCAAGTCAGTAGGTAATGTATTTGTATACTATTGCCCTCATGAGCAGTCAATATTGGTATAATAGTGCTTTCTTTATAATATTTCTAGACCTTATAGTCAAATTCATTTACATATGTACGAATATTTAAATGTGTCTAAACATTTATCAATTAGAGTGAAACTTGATTTAGGTCTGAAAGAAAATTGTTGTTGAATGTTGTTTCTACAAAAGGCAATTTGCTCATCGTTTTGAAGGTAAACAAGGTCTTTATTCTCTCTACAGACGATTTAGTAAACTAGTTTTGCAGTTTTGCAATAACCTGTCGGCAACAAAGTAATAAATGCTAACCTTGGGAGGAACGCCTTCTGAGACAGAGGCAGAATTATTAAAATTTGATTACGAGATAATATTAAAGAAGCAAGAATGCATGAAACACTCCTACACAGTTGTGTGCTTAGGTACAAATAATGTTTACAAATATCATCTTGTTTAGAATCAAAAACTACACAATCAATTTTTAAATGTCAATATCGGTAAGATTTTAAATAAATTGAACATATTCGAAACACTGTCTGGTATCTGTATGTCAGGAAAACACTTTGAGGCAGAACATCATTTATGTTCGTGTCTTCTCTTAGGAATTCTATTTTGAAAGCTCAATATTCTACAAACATTGCATTCTACAAATATTTGAAGACCATGTTAACCACGACAATTGAGCGGACACTTTTTGTAAAATATATGTAAAAAGTTGATAGGTGTGGGTTTGTGTTTTCAAAAGTTACTCTTATACGGTTTGATATTTTTAAGATTTTCTCTTTTAGCTTTATGATGTGATGTATCAATCACAAACAAAACAATACTGAAAAAGTGTAGCCCCTTTTGTCCCATTCTAATATAATAAGAACAAAACAGATTTGAGTGCGTCGCAAAAAGTTTCGCACTTTAATTCATATTCTTCACTAAACATCTTCAACGCAACGCAAAAATGTTGTTCGAGTCTTGCCAACTCGGCGTTGCAACTCGGCGTTGCGTCTACTTTCCTCCCTATTATCCCCGTTTATATATACCCGGGTATATATACACACGGATCTTCCACTTTTGTCATTCCTAATAATGTCTATGACCAAAGAAAGTTAGTTTGAAAAGGTTTCTGTTTGTGCCAGGATAGATTTGTGTATTATTTGGGACATGGTCAATGCACTGTTTCGTTGTTATTTCTTTACACCATGATTTTCCTTGCTTTGTGTTCATGCCACGTGATCAATAAACTACCCAAGTCAAAATAACATGTCGCATCTTGGAACATTACCCATCATGATAAGAATCAACATAAACAACATTAAAACACAGAGAAATGAACAACAAAAACAAAACTGTACAAAATATGAATTTTATTCTTTGCTTTCGAAATGTGCACCCAAACAGAAATTGATGATACTCTTTCATGAGACAAAATACATTCGACAACTGATTTTATCGCCTCTTGTGTTGCCCTTCGACATTTTGGTTCAATATCTAATGTATTCTTATGTGGGCAAAGTGATATCAAGTTACCGTGACAGAAACCAATATCTTATGAACTAGATATACGGTGATATTGATGAAAATACGCCCGAGAAAATCATCTTTGTACTGCGAAAAATGTCTTTATATATCAGTATTTACAAAATGTAACCACAAGCAAGGTGCAGATAACTGTACAATACAAGAAAAGAAAAAAAGCAAGTAGTAGATTTATCAATGGAAACATATGTCAATAAATTGCAGTAAACAAGGTAAACGAAATCAATAAAAGGAAATCAAATAAGATGTTACTAATGGTGATATAAAAATAAAAGCAATTCAGCAATATATTGGCATAATGGAACCTTATCAACCAGCATTCTAACTTGCTTAACGCAAAGAACAAAATACCCATAAATGGTAAATGTCGTTTTTGCTCATTGAAACGTAGTTGATTTTGCTACTATACATTCACAAGTAAAGTTTACAATAAATAATGTAAAATTTATAAAATGGGTCTTTAGTTTTATAATTTTAGACTTTTCATGGATCCAATGATTTATTAAAAAACAGCAACTTGAAAGTAATTTCCAAAATGTCTTCGAATCCAAACATAAAGAAATCAGTAGGTTTGGTAACCAAATGGTATTTTAGAACATAATAATTATGCTGAAGACTTATTAACATCTAAAAATTCGTTAAGCACATTACTTATTTTCTTAATTTTGTTACCTTGTTTCCATCATATAAGGTGACTGTAGAGTATTACTACTGCCTGGATATTGCTATGAAACAAATTGAAACTAATCGACAGTCTTTGGACTCCGATAAAGCTCTCTTTTTATGTTATTTTCATTGTTTTTAAACAGGTCCAGTAAACAAACATAAAGCGAATGTTTAAGAAATAACTCACCAGCTGCTCCTTCTCTACCTGTTGCGCTATCAATGAATCTTTTTAAATAAAAATTAGTGCAAGGGATGTATATAAATAATGAAGTAATTGGGATCAAAGTTACTTGCATTTTATTTTCAATTAACAGAATATAAACCGATACCCTATATCGCCTATACCCATCCTTTTGTTGGACGAAAGTTAAACTTAGAATGTATAATCCTTTCAACAAGTGGCACTAGTTTAAGTTTCACTGCACTCTTAGAAGGCCGGGATCAAATATACGAGTAGTTTTCCGGATCATTTTATTTTGATCCTTTAAGGGTCACTTTTGATCCAATCCAACGTAGATCGTTTTGATCCTTTTTCGGATCAATATATACAAATGGATCAAATTCACCAGGATCATTTTTGATCTGGTTTTAGGATCATTTTATTTTGATCCTTTTTGATTACAATATCAAAGGTTTGATCAGTATTTCTGGATTACTTTGATACGGAAAGGATGAGCTCATATTTGATACCGCGTTTGGATCTAACGTGATCTTTTTGTCTCATATTTGAGTACACCCCATATCCACAACATATAGCCGTGAATGTATACAATGGTATAAATACGATGATTTCACCACATGTGACAACGGCCTCCCGTGGCCGAGTGATAAGAGCGATGGTCTCGTAATTATGTTGTACGTGCGGTGTGGGTTCAAACCCTGCTAGGGTCACTTCGGTGAGATATTTTTAGGCAGATCTTTTTATAAGAAATATTTGATCCTTTTTTTCGGATCAAGCATTATGATCCTGTTTTTGGATCACTTTGATCCTTAAAGGGTAAGCTCATATTCGATACCGTGTAGGGATCAAAAATGATCCTTTTCGACTCATATTTGATCCTGGCTTTCTACAGTAAGAGTGTGGAAGTGTTTTATGTATCAATTCTAAATAATTCTTCTTTATTCAATTAAAAAGGCAATCATATTTGAAGGGCTTAACCAGCGTATTCTTAATTCAACAGAGAGGGGGAGTTAAAAATACACAAGAGACTCAACAATAAGATTGCAAACACTTTTTTAAGATGATAATCAAACAAGTTAGTAAAAACATCTTTGATCTCAAGTATCACCTTACCTGTCGGTTCAAAGCGCACAAGAACAGAAACGTTTTATTTTAGAAATAAAGTGAAGAAGAACAGAACCAATTAAATAATTTGTTATCATCTGACTGATCTGTATTAGAAGTAGATGATTCCCAAGGTTGAAGTTGGAAGAATATCCTTCCAAAGAAAAATGCTTTCAATAGAAGGAAATCTGATATAAAATAGAATTTATCAAATACATGTAAACCCTACAGCAAACCTGTAAGCCTAAAGAAAAAATAGAAAGGAATTTTGCCTAACAATTGAGCATTCTCGTTGTGCCTATTGAAATTCCTTTCATGAATATGCATTTAAAAAAAAAAGATTTTCATGCATCACTTATTCATAACTGAGAAAAAGAACTGGAAACTGTCGTTGTAAGAGAAGCAAAGAAAAATGTCTTTCAGTCCCTTAAGGGAAAAACTATAGTTATGACACATAAATGAAAAATTATCAACGGAAAGCTCAAGGGCAAAATATCTGAAAGGGTAGAAGCGAGTATTTTAACAAAACGCATATATTTGTCATTGTTCTCAACTTCTCTTAATCTGTAATAGGTGTACCTTTATGCATTAGTTAAAGTGATAACATATAACTCAATGATATAGCAAGGATGTCAGAATAGGACATATGGAAATGAGTTTGTAACAAAATGTGAAGATGTGGAGCAATTATTCATGAGCCACTTTTCATCATCAAGGTCACTTCTGTCAAAATCGAGTTTTTAGCTTAAAGAATCCTTAACTAGTACATGTATGTTACAATCACCATACCATTCTTTCAAACTTGCTTGCAATTTCGAGAAGAGTAAGAAAAATGTGTCATTTTATTACTGTCAGGGAACCGACTGTAATTACAATGTTCACCATTATCAGGATTTTTAAAATGCTGAAAAGCTTGCAATTCATTGGATTGAATTACCTTCAATTATATGACACCAAACATGCTTTAATATGCCCGACTACAGAACTACATTTTTAAAGAGAAATATTTAATAACATGTGACAAATCCACCTTTCATTTTGTCCCAACTAAAAAAAAAACATGATCATATGAGCCTAGTAACTGATTTTTGTTTTAAATTTTGCAACGATATTTTCTGGTACCAAGTAATGACACAAGAAAAGAAAAAAGTATTTAAGAGTCTACCTCAAACAATTCATTGCATGGTAAAGTGGCTGATATCCATGTTGCATGAAATAATCGTCGCTTGATTTCGTTAAAACCAATTTTTCCAATCATTGCCGAACACAAAGAATGTCATGATAATGGAGCAAATAATGTTCTGAATTTAGCTTGTCCAGTTTAGTTGACCTGCTTACGTAAACCTTGTTTTTCTGCTGCAAAACCCCCATTAAATGTCTGTATTACGTTATTTCAGGTAACAATCATCTGCCTTGATTTCTGTGAATGGCTTACTCAGATGTTTAATTGTTTATATAAACCTTTAATGAAGAATAAATCTTAAATGACGTGAGGTACTCACTTTAAAGTGGTAAACCTTAAATGAAGTAAGATACATTTTACGTGACAAATTCATTTACATTTAATGCTTCATGGCGTGATGTGTTTCGTTTATCACACATTCTGTGATTAAAGTTTATTTTTCGATCATTTTAATGATATGTGAGGCATGAAGCCTACTTTCACAAAATGAACGGAAACATAAACTTAATGACGGAAATCGCTGATTATACTCTTTGATTTTACCGCCCTGATACTTGGTGTCCCATAAAAACCCTATTGGGCTTTTTAACGGATAGTCTGAAAGTATTTAAAGGTTATATTTTATAGTCCATGAATTGAAGCTTTTAATACCGTTTGTTTCAGTTCGATCGGTAGTGTACAACAAATGTTAAATGTTATGTTTTATAAAAACTTGAATTTTTGTAAGGTCAAATTTCATAATTAACATGATTAATAGTTATAAAGCAGAGGTGTTTCTGAATGGAATTAAAATGAGTCACCTCGAAAAATGTATCACATTTGTCTTAGTTTTACATCAAATGTGTTTATTTTTTCAGCATACCGTATATAAAGATACCATGCACGTAATAAATAAGTCAAACATTGTTACAATTTGGTGAACAGATCAAGGACAATACTTTGATTAGAAAATTTTACATCCAAATATATGACAAAGCATAACTTCTGTTCTAGATTACCGATTGAAATGAAAAAACATTATATTGAAGTCTGTTTCATTGACTATAAATGCATGCCTTTAAATATTTGTAACTATCCGGTAAAGCCACAAACGTAATATACAAAGATTGTAATGTGTTTTTTTTCTGGGGAACACTGTAGATTGGTTACCAGAAAGGGTTACCACTTTTTGTTTGATTTCTGGATATTTCCGAGAATTTCTTAATGCAGAATTAGCCTAGATACAAGTCTTGGATATCTCGGATATCAATTGATGTATATTCTGGTAACCTGTTAACAATCATGGGATGGTGATGTGGAGAAAACCAGTGGCGTAGCCAGGTTTTCGAAAGTGGACAGAATTGGATTGACCATGCGAGCGGTGCGAACGAAGTGTTCGGAGCGAATAACGGGTGGGGTCCAGGGGCCCGCCTTAGGGCCCCTGGTGGGGGTCCAGGGTGCGAAGCCCCCGGAAGCTCCGGGTTTTTAGCTATTTGACACACTACAGGAAGGCTGATTGAAACATTTTTGGATTTATGTAGTTATAATGGTGCCAGAATGCTGTGAAAATCATCTATATGAGGTAATATTTGCAGAAACCGACATTGGCAGGCGGCCTACGGCCGCTTGGACCGATGGATTGTTTATGCGGCCCCCCTCTAGCTACGCCATTGGAGAAAACAAACACATAAGTCGGACTTGATTGGCAATCATGCACATGATAAAATAGCCCTTTTAAAGACCCGTTTTATTTTTTCAGTTCACAACCACCTCAAGGGAAAGTGCAGCTTATACAATTTATTCAATTACAATTGTTATTTTACTCTAACAAAATTCCATTCAAAAGTGTAATAATTGTAATGTCCAAATAAACTTATAACAAATAAACAATACCTCATATTTTAATAGCTGGCCTTTTAAGTCATCATGACATGTTAAAAGTGACACTTTTGAAAACATGTTGTATCATCTGTTAAAAATCAAAACACCAACTTTACGTTAAACATTATACTGAAATAAGTCAATTGTACCATTATTGATAATGTATGCAATGCGGACATCTCAATAGAAGAAACTATTATTTGGGTTGAATATACTTTATATCTATCATAATATAAAGGACTGATATCTTGTCACGAACTATACTACTTCGTAGCAGAAAAAGACAAAGCTTAAAAACATATTATGTTTATAGCAAATGATTGACACGACATCTTTTAGTAAACCATGGCGGGTAAAAGCATTTTGAATTCTCCTGGGAGCTCATTAAATATTGAAACGAAAGAAATATCAGAATAGAAAGAAATTCAAGTAGCTAATGAATTGAGCTGCTACGAGGTTAACGCTTCGAATGAAAAAGGACAGAAAAGATGAGTGATTGTAATTTGCAAGTCTGAAAATAATCAGGTAAATTGAGTGTCCTGGGATAATGTACCAAGAAATATTTTAAAAATATTAGCAGTAAGGACATATAAATTACATTTCTACGCGCAACTTGATGATCGGAAATACACCTCGCACAAAAAGAAGCACACCATGTCTTTAGATCGGCAGTGTGTCAAAGTCTGAAGTTTATGGACGTTTCCGAAATATACATTTTATTGCTGCATCTTTGCTCTTTTATGCTTTCAAAAAACATCTCACTTGTGAAATTTTGTGCAAAAATGGCTGCGGTATAATGCTTGAAAGACGCTGGATCCCCCAAACAATTGTTGCACTTTACGATGATTTCAGTTTACATATGATAGGACAGCTTATAGCCATCAATATTGACACTACTCTACATTTAGATATGAATAAACTATAGAATTGTATTTTTGCGTGGTTAATATTCTCTCACATGGAGTCATTGACTCTATTAAGGAGTTACTTCTGCTTGACTCTATAAGGGTGTCATTTGACTCCAGAAGTGTAGTTGTTTTAGACATACAAGTCATCATAAGAGTCACCATAACTCCAAGTAAGGACTTCCTTTTTGGCTGTGAATGTTTGTTTCACGCCTGTATGAGTTTTCTTTTGTTATTTTAATAAATAAACACAACTTTACCATAAACAATAATTGGACAACGTTAGATGATAGGATTTAAACCCATTTTCAGCCTGTTTACTTACTCTGTTTGCTAATTATAGCTCACACCACGTATATTCATTTACCCCATAAGTGTATTTCTTCAATAAATAAATCAATCGACAGATAGCTAATTTAAAAGAGGAATGATTGAATATCCATTTCAGCTTTTCAAATATATAATATTTTTGGACTTTTGACAATGAAACGGCTCAAAGCAAGTTGCTTCACCTATAGAAATTGCACAAAACCAATGACGATTCCCATCATTATA
>JXSR01S033847.1:72872-85415 GCA_000969725.1 Ophiothrix spiculata
AACGGCTCAAAGCAAGTTGCTTCACCTATAGAAATTGCACAAAACCAATGACGATTCCCATCATTATATTGAAACAGATTACTATTATTGATAATGCATGCGATGTGGAACATCTCAATAGCAGAAACTATTATTTGGATCAAATGTAGTTTCCATATCTTATCAGTATCTTTATCAGGTCAAAAAATAATGAATATGAGTTTGTAAGGAACAGAAAATGACAAGCTTAAAGAATACATGTTGCCGTCTTATAACAAAGGATTGACACGACATCCTCTAGTGAACCATGGCGTGAAAAAACATGTTGAATTATCCTGGGAGCTTATTAACTGTCGACGTGAATAAAAGATCAGGAAAGAAAGAAAGTGAAGCAGCTAATGAAATATTCTGAGAAATAGAGTGTCCTGGGATAATATATATCTGAGAAATAGAGTGCCCTGGGATAATATCTAATATGTCAAGAATGTATATTTCTATTATTTCTGTTAAAAATAAAATGGTTTGTCACTCTTTGTATGGATTGCACGTTGATGGTAAATAATCATAACTCTAAGAGACCAGTATCCTTCATCATTGTAGAGAAGAAAATCACAAAATAAATCCTTCAATATTATGCAGTCATATATCAAGAAGTAAGCCCAATGACGCCAAAGACGTAACGTAGGATGACTTTCCACCGAACTGCTACCCGGACCCGGTCAGCGCTTGCCAAGCGTTTCGGTATTGCTGGACATTTTCATATAAGCTATTTAAATTATAATATTTTTTGACTTTTCAACAATGTTGAAAATGAAACGGCTCAAAGCAAGTTGCTTCACCTATAGAAATTGCACAAAACCAATGACGATTCCCATCATTTTATTGAACCAGATATCACTATTATTGATAATGCATGCGATGTGGAACATCTCAATAGCAGAAACTATTATTTGGATCAAATATATTTTCCATATCTTATCAGTATCTTTATCAGGTCAAACACTATATGAGTTTGTAAAGAGCAGAAAATGACAAGCTTAAAGAATACATGTTGCCGTCTTATAACAAAGGATTGACACGGTATCCTCTAGTGAACCATGGCGTGAAGAAACATTTTGAACTATCCTGGGAGCTTATTAACTATCGACGTGAATGAAAGATCAGGATAGAAAGAAAGTGAAGCAGCTAATGAATTAGTTTGCCTCCGGGTGAACGTCTGGGAGGAAAAAGGTGAGTTTGCAACAGTGTGAGAAATAGTGCTCTGGGATAATATTTAATATGTCAGGAATATATATTTCTATTATTTTCTGATAAATATAAAATGGTTTGTCACTCTCTGTGTAGATTGCACGTTGATGGTAATTAATCATAGCCCTAAGTGACCATTTTCTTTCATCATTGTAGAGTAGAAAACGAAGAAATAAACCCTTCAATATTATGCAGTAATATATCAAGAAATAAGTCCGAGACGTAACATAAGATGACTTTCCACACCGAACTTCTACCTGGACCCGGTCAGGCCCTGCCAAGCCCCCCGGGGGTGAGGGGGGGGGGGGTTATTTACATTGACAAGGTATACGTATATGTGCCTGCCTTTTGGGGTAATTTTTCCAGGATTTTGGTATATCAATGGGGTGTTTTTCATCTCAGATGAAAGCATCCAATTTTCATAAATTGGGTGCTTTAGGGAAAATTTGCAAAAAAAAGCACCCGATTTGAGTTAATTGGTTGCTTTTTCATTAAAATTGGTATACTGATGGGTGGGTTTTTGAGCCAAAAATAGGTATAGAGATGGTAAGTTTTTCGGAGTCCGGCAGGCACATACCCGTACGATTGTTTTTGAAGACGACCCCCCCCCCCCAGGTGCCAAGTGTTTTGGTATCGTTGGACATTTCATCCCAGTACAACGGTTCTGAGTTTGAATTTAGAAGTAGTGCTGTTCCCCTTAATATAATGCCTTATCTCTCCTCGCATGGACTCAGCAGCGGGCGAAGGCCTGTCTTTAGGGGCACACCGTTAGATTTCTTGGGGGTGTTGGGTTCGTGTTGATTTTTTTTTTCTCGCCCCGTTCGGGAACTATATTTTTCCTAGAAATTAGTGTTTTTTCCCCTAATCCATATTCAGGGGGGATTTTTTTTTTTTTTTGGTCTATCGAAGGAATTTTTTTTTCAAAAACTTCTTGCTCCTCCCCCTGGAAATGTAATGGTGCGCCCCTTACTCCATGGCGTTGGAGGACAATCAGAACTATTCACGGTAACAGGCGCAGGGAATTAAACCAATGCTAACTGACACTATATACATAGGAATTATAGCTTTAAAGATCTTAATAAATATATTCATCGGGGACAGCTCGCCAGTCCGACAGCTCGCTAGTCAGAATTGGAAAATAGACTCCCTAGTCCGAATTTTAAAATCAGATCGTCGGTCCGAATTTTAGAAACAGCTCGCTAGTCCGAATTTAGAAATAGGCTCGCTGGTCCGAATTTAAAAAAACAGCTAGCTAGTTCGAACTTTAAGAACAGCTCGCTAGTCCGAATAGAAAAAAAATTAAGTGTATATTTTTAACACCTTTTTTCAAAATTCGGAAAAGCGAGTTGTTTTCAAAATTCCGACTAGCGAGCCTATTTCTAAATTCGGACTAGCGTGCCTATTTAAAAAATCGGACTAAATTGTAATTGGTTATACCATTTTGTAAACAAACATACGCTATTAAATCTGTCAAAATCATGAAAATTGTCGAGCAAAAATAAATGTGTTAGTAAAGGAAAGGTGAATACACTTTACAGAATTGTAAATTACTAGATGATGATTGAAACTGAAAACAAAACTGAAAATATAACGAGAACTAATATATGTTTTTTCTTGTTTAGAATCAATCTTCTAGATGATAATTCAAACTGAAAACAAAAATGAAATATAACGAGAACTAATGTATGTTTTTTCTTGTTTAGAATCAATCTTCTAGATGATAATTCAAACTGAAAACAAAAATGAAATATAACGAGAACTAATGTATGTTTTTTCTTGTTTAGAATCAATCATCATCTTCAGGGAAAAATCGAATCAAATAAAGATAAAGGTATATTGAATGGATGTCTTAGCAAATAAAAACATACATTAATCCATCACTGTGTAGACAAAATAAAGTAATATTGATAAGTCATCATTCTAAAAGCACTGTTTTTATAAAAGGTTTACGATTTTCTGTCGGTATATTCATTTCATGAATGCTGATAGATCAAGAGGCAGGCTTTCTATGTTTACATTAACTTACCAATATTTCAAATTTGTTTGTTTATTTATAACAATATTTGGAAATCCATGTATATACATTTTTTTCAGTATTACCAATGTATCTATTAACTTATTTACCACTATTTTAATCTATACAAATTTTGACAATATTACTAATCTATTTATTCGTTTTACTACTACTAAGAATCTACTTATCTATCTGATATTTTGAATAACACACATAGCAAAACGTTTTGATTTTTCTAAGTTTAGATATAAAATGACATGTCTTTTGTTTGTTTTTTTGTTTGTTTTCTTTTTTAATTTAAAAAAACCTTTTCGATCACTTAATTACAAAAACCTCAATATGTTACTATCTACACCTAGAACATTTTAAATCTAAATTAACTTTGTAACTTTAGAAGCAAATATTGCAATTTTAACAATATTATCAATTTATGCGTTCAGTGAAAGATCGCTAGAATTTGTACCAAAAGCTTACAGACTGAAAATGTGTCATAGTGTTATATTTGACCTTGTAAATAATATCATTAGGATGTAGTTATATATTGTTATAGTACATGTGGCAGAGCAGAGGGGAGCTCGTGAAGCTAGGGTTTTCTTTTACTGGTTTATTCAATTGCCTGTGTTTAAAACAGGGGCTGTCTACTCTCCTCCCTATTATCCCCACACACGGAACTTCCTCTGTCATTCTTAATAATGCCTATGACCAAAGAAAGTTAGTTTGAAAAGGTTTCTGTTTGTGCCAGGATGGATTTGTGTATTATTTGGGACATGGTCAATGCACTGTTTTATTGTTATATCTTTACATCCTAATTTCCCTTGCTTGTGTGTTCATGCCACGTGATCAATAAACTACCCAAGTCAAAATAAAATGCTACATCTTGGAACATTACACATCATGATAAGAATCAACATACACAACATTAAAACACAGAGAAATGAACAACAAAATCAAAACTGTACAAAGTATGAATTTTATTCTTTGCTTTCGAAATGTGCACCCACACATAAATTGCTGATACTCTTTCATGAGACAAAACACATTCGACAACTGATTGTATCGCCTCTTGTGTTGCCCTTCGACATTTTGGTTCAATATCTAATGCATTCTTATGTGTGCAAAGTGATATCAAGTTATCGTGACAGAAACCAATATCTTATGAACTAGATATTGATGAAAATACCCCTGAGGAAATTTACAAAAGGAACATCATGTAGAAAATCATCTTTGTACTGCGAAAAAATGTCTTTTATATATCAGTATTTACAAAATGTAACCACAAGCAAGGTGCAGATCACTGAACAATACAAGAAAAGAAAAAAGCAAGCGGCAGAATTATCAATGGAAACATATGTCAATACATTGCAGTAAACAAGGTAAACGAAATCAATAAAAGGAAATCAATTAAAAGCTTGGTCACAATAATCGTACGAGCAGTGTTTAGTCCATCTAATAGGACCACGCGACGCCCTCGTTGCTCGCTTTACTCACTGCTCGTGGTCCTTATAAACGGACTAAACACTGCTCGTAAGCTGATCGTACGACTATTGTGACCAAGCTTTTAGATGTTACTAATGTGATATAAAAATAAAAACAATTCAGCAACATATTGGCAAAATGGAACCTTATCAACCAGCATTCTAGCTTATTTAACGCAAACAACAAAATGCCCATATGTGTTTGGTAAATATCGTTTTTGCTCATTGAAACGTATTTGATTTTGCTACTATACATTCGCAAGTAAAGTATGGTATACAATAAATAATGTAAAATTTATAAAATTGATCTTTAGTTTTATAATCTTATAACTTTTCATGGATCCAATGATTTATTAAAAAACAGCAACTTGAAAGTAATTTCCAACATGTCTTCGAATCCAAACATTAAGAAATCAGTAGGTTTGGTAACCAACTGGTATTTTAGAACATAGTAATTATGCTGAAGACTTATTAACATCTAAAAATTCGTTTAGCACATTACTTATTTTCTGAATTTTGTTACATTGTTTCCATCAAATAAGGTGACTGTAGAGTATTACTACTGCCTGAATATTGCTATGAAACAGATTGAAACTAATTGACAGTCTTTGGACTACGATAAAGCTCTCTTTTTATGTTATTTTCATTGTTTTTAAACAGGTCCAGTAAACAAACATAAAGCGAATGTTTAAGAAATAACTCACCAGCTGATCTTTCTCTACCTGTTACGCTACCAACGATTCTTTTTAAATAAAAATTAGTGCAAGGGATGTATATAAATAATGAGGTAATTGGGATCAAAGTTACTTGCATTTTATTTTCATGTAACAGAATATAAACCGATACCCTATATCGCCTATATCCATCATTTTGTTAAACGAAAGTTAAACTTAGAGTGTATAATCCTTTCAAAAAGTGGCACTAGTTAAAGTTTCACTGGAAGTGTTTTATGTATCAATTCTAAATAATTCTTCTTTATATAATTCAATTAAAAAGGCATTCTTATTTGAAGATTAACCAACCTATTCATAATTCATGAGAGAGAGGGGGTTAAAAATACACACGAGACTTAACAATAAGATTGCAAACACTTTTTTCAAGATTATAATCAAACAAGTTAGTGAAGAAATCTTTGATCTCAAGTATCACCTTACCTGTCGGTTCAAAGCGCAAAAACACAGAAACATTGCATAAAACGTTTTATTTTAGAGATAAAGTGGAGAAGAACAGAACTAATTAAATTATTTATTTTCTTTGACTTTGTATTTCAATGTAAGAGATGATTACCAAGGTTGGAGTTGGGAAGAATATCCTTCCAAACAAAAATGCTTTTAATAGAAGGAAACCTGATACAAAATAGAAATTATGAAAAACATACAAACCCTACAGCATACCTGTAAGCCTAGAATGGAAAAATACAAAAGAATTTTGCTTAACAATTGAGCATTCTTGTTGTGCCTATTGAAATTCCTTTCATGAATATGCATTACAAAAAGATTTTTACGCATCATTTATTCATACCTGAGAAAAAGAACTGGAATCAGGAAAAATTGCAGTTGTATTAAGAGAAGCAAGGAAAAATGTATTTCAGTCCCTTAAGGGAAAAACTATAGTTATGACACACAAATGAACAAATGAAAATTTATCAAAGGAAAGATCAAGGGCAAAATATCTGAAAGGATAGAAGCAGGGGGGGCAGGACATGACGTCATCAGATTTTGAAACTTCCATTCAAAAAACTTGAATTTTAATTAAAGCTCCAAAATTTCATTTTATACCCTTATTTGGCGTATAAAAATACGCAGATTCCAAAACCGTTGGGGTCGGGACTTCGACCCCAGAAAACTAAAAAGATATTTTGACTTTTTTGAAAAAGAAACGGATTTTTAATTACGGTTAGTGTGACGTCATATGATACATGCGCACTGCATCTCTGCCGTAAAAAATAGGGTTGTTTAAGCCGGACGTATAACAATTATAAAATCCCCGAAGCTCATATCTGGTTTCAGTGGCGAAGTGGTTTGATGTCTCGCCTGGGACGCGGAAGGTCCGTGGGTCGAAACCTGCATCAGAAAAACAATCTGCCCTCTTTTTTTTTTCTTCTTTTCTTATCATTTTTATCAGAATTTATATTTAAAAAACAAAACAAACATCGATAAGGTTTTTTTTTTCAATACCAAAACAAAAATGATACCATGATCAAGGTATTCGGCATTAATTATACTGCGCCGGCCGCGGTCAGCTTGCTACTCGGCATCGTGCAACAGGAGCATCAAAAAGGTGGTTTATTTATTTTTGATAATGATTGCATACACATAGGTATCCAGGTTGTGATTTAGGGCTTTATATTTTGCAAATTAGTAAAACTTGGTTAATATTTCAAATAAAATCTTCTAATCAAAATTAAACACGTGATCATCACCATCCTCGTACATTTTTATTGAAGGCAGTAATTTATTTCGGTGGTTTCAGTGGTGGTACCGTGCGTGGAAAAAGGGATCGTCCTACCACCACTGGATAGAAGCGAGTATTTTAACAAAACGCATATATTTGTCATTGTTCTCAACTTCTCTTAATCTGTAATAGGTGTACCTTTATGCATTAGTTATAACGTATTTATAACTCAATGAAATAGCAAGGAGGTCAGAATAGGACATATGGAAATGAGTTTGTAAGAAAATGTGAAGATGATCTTCCTTTTTTTTTCAAGTTTAAAGGAGCAATTATTCATGATCCACTTTTCATCATCAAGGTCACTTCTGTCAAAATCAAGTTTTTAGCTAGTAAGAATCCTTAACTAGTATGTTACAATCACCATAGCATTCTTTTAAATTTGCTTGCAATTTTGAGAAGAGTAAGAAAAATGTGTCATTTTATTACTGTCAGGGAACCGACTGTAATTACAATGTTCACCATTATGAGGATTTTTAAAATTCTGAAAAGCTTGCAATTCATTTTGTTGAATTACCTTCAATTATATGACACCAAACATGCTTTAATATGCCCTACTACAGAACTACATTTTCAAAAAGAAATATTTAATAACATATGACAAATCCACCTTTCATTTTGTCCCAACTAAAAAAAACCATGATCATATGAGCCTAGTAACTGATTTTTTTTTTAAATTTGCAACGATATTTTCTGGTACCAAGTGATGACACAAGAAAGAAAAAAGGATTTTAGGGGCGCACCATTTGATTTTCAGGGGGGGCATGGAAGTTTTTTGAAGAAAAAAACTTCGCCACCGAAGGCGTCGAAAAAAATCTTGCCCCAAAGGAGAGTAAAAAAAAAAAACTTTACCCAACTACTTAAAAGTAAAGAAAAACATAAAAAATGAAATAAAAAACTTTGCCGCCGAAGGCGGCGGAAAAAAAAATCGCCGCCTTCGGCGGCTAATTAAAAAAACCTTGACTCGACACCAACTTCCATGCCCCCCTGAAAATCAAATGGTGCGCCCCTTAAAGTCTACCTCAAACAATTCATTGCATGGTAAAGTGGTTGATATTCATATTGCATGAAATAATCGTCGCTTGATTTTGTTAAAGCCAATTTTTCCAAACATTGCCGAACACAAAGAATGTCATGATAATGGAGCAAATAATGTTCTGAATTTAGCTTGTCCAGTTTAGTTGACCTACTTACGTAAACCTTGTTTTTCTGCTGCAAAAACCCCATTAAATGTCTGTATTACGTTATTTCATGTAACAATCATCTGCCTTGATTTCTGTGAATGACTTACTCAGATGTTTGATTGTTTATATAAACCTTTAATGAAGAATAAATCTTAAATGACGTGAGGTACTCACTTTAAAGTGGTAAACCTTAAATGAAGTAAGATACATTTCAGGTGACAAATTCATTTACATTTAATGCTTCATGGCGTGATGTGTTTCGGTTATCACACATTCTGTGATTAAAGTTTATTTTTCGATCATTTTAATGACATGTGAGGCATGAAGCCTACTTTCACAAAATGAACGGAAACATAAACTTGATGACGGAAATCGCTGATTATGCTCTTTGATTTTACCGTCCTGATACTTGGTGTCCCATAAAAACCCTATTGGGCCTTTTAACGGATAGTCTGAAAGTATTTAAAGGTTATATTTTATAGTCCATGAATTGAAGCTTTTAATACCGTTTGTTTCATTTCGATCGTTAGTGTACAACAAATGTTAAATGTTATGTTTTATCAAAACTTAGGGTGAATTTTTGTATGGTCAAATTTCATAATTAATAGTTATAAAGCAGAGGTGTTTCTGAATGGAATTAATATGAGTCACCTCGAAAAATGTATCACATTTGTCTTAGTTTTACATCAAATGTGTTTATTTTGTCAGCATATATAAAGATAGCATGCACGTAATAAATAAGTCAAACATTGTTACAATTTGGTGAACAAATCAAGGACAATACTCAATAGAGCTTCATTTGAACGAAACTTGCAAAATCGTGAAATTCGATCAGAAAGTTTTACATCCAAATATATGACAAAGCATAAGTTCTGAAATGAAAAAAACATTATATTGAAGTCTGTTTTATTGACAATAAAGGCATACCTTTAAATATTTTTAACTATCCGGTAAAGCCAAAAACGTAACATACATAGATTGTACTGTTTTGTTTTGTTTTGTGGTTTTTTTTCTGGGGAACACTGTTCATTGGTTACCAGAAACGGGTAACCACTTTTTGTTTGATTTCTGGATATTTTCGAGAATTTCTTAATGCAGAATTAGCATAGATTCAAGTCTTGGATATCTCGGATATCAATTGATGTATATTCTGGTAACCTGTTAACAATCATGGGATGGTGATTTGGAGAAAACAAACACTAGCAATCTTGCAGATGATCATGCAGATGATAAAATACCGTAGCCCTTTTAAAGACCCGTTTTATTTTTTCAGTTCACAACTACCTCAAGGGAAAGTGCAGCTTATATAATTTATTCAATTACAATTGTTATTTTACTCTAATAAAATTCCATTCATAAGAGTAATAATTGTAATGTCCAAATAAACTTAAACACTACCTCATATTTTAATAGCTGGCCTTTTAAATCATCACGACATGTTAAAAGTGACACTTATGTAAACATGTTGTATCATCTGTTAAAAATACATAAACGCCAACTTTACGTTACTGAAATAAGTCAATTATACCATTATTGATAATGTATGCAATGCGGACATCTCAATGGAAGAAACTGTTATTTGGGTTGAATACACGTTATATCTATACTATTTCGTAGCAGAAAAAGACAAAGCTTAAAACAGATTATATTTTTATAGCAAATGATGACACGACATCTTTCAGTAAACCATGGCGGGTAAAAGCATTTTAATTATCCTGGGAACTCATTAAATATTGAAACGAAAGAAATATCAGAATAGAAAGAAATTGAAGTAGCTAAAAGGACGGAAAAGATGAGTGATTGTAATTTGCAAGTCTGAAATTATCTGGTAAATTGAGTGTCCTGGGATAATGTACCAAGAAATATTTTGAAAACAATTTGCAGTAAAGATATATAAATTACATTTCTACGCAAAACTTGATGATCGGAAATACACCTCGTACAAAAAGAACACACCATGTCTTTTTTTCATTCATTCAATTCATTCAATTTTATTTCCACAACTTTTATTTCCACTTTAGATCAGCAGTGTGTCAAAGTCTGAAGTTTCTGAACGTTTTCGAAATATACATTTTATTGCTGCATCTTTGCTCTTTCATGCTTTCAAAAAACATCTCACTTGTGAAAATTTGTCCAAAAATGGCTGCGGTATAACGCTTGAAAGACGCTGGATCCCCCAAACAATTGTTGCACTTTACGATGATTTCAGTTTACATTATATGATAGGACAGCTTATAGCCATCAATATTGAAACTACTCTACATTTAGATATGAATCAGCTATAGAATTGTATTTTTTAGTGATTAATATTCTCTCACATGGAGTCATTGACTCTCTTAAGGAGTTACTTCTGCTTGACTCTATAAGGGTGTCATTTGACTCCAGAAGTGTAGTTGTTTTAGACATACAAATCATCATAAGAGTCACCATGACTCCAAGTAAGGACTTCCTTTTTGGCTGTTTTTGTTTCACGGCTGTATGAGTTTTCTTTTATTATTTTAATAAATAAACACATGTTTGCTAATTATACCTCATATAGTTAGGTCCCTTATCAACAAATAGGGGCCATCTTGTTACACGGATGACAAATCTTCCATTTTTTGCACAGAGATTCAGTGTGACATGTATTTTACGGTACAAACTGGCTCCACAGACATCGACCTAATTTTGGGTGAAAAATCGTCATTTTTCGCTCAAAAAATCGATATCATATCTTTTAGTTGAGCTCATTTGCATGGCAAAATGTGACTTAGTTTTTGAGATATTGGTCATTCAAGGAGCCAAAATTCAATATAAATAATGGGAAATTGACAAACAAAATTGCGATTTTCTCAAAACATCATCTTCTCGCGATAAAGGGGTGAAAACTGTGGAAAAACGTGGGTTTGGACCATGGATTATTATTTTCTTTCTGACAGCGTTTGAAATAATATATGAATACATTTTTCTAAAATCTTCTAATATTGTTTCCATAATTTATGTTGGTTATAATCGTAACAGGTTTTAGTAATGGGCGATATCAGAATTAACCTTGGATAAATCAAACTTGGGAAAAAGGAAATATCGGAGGACATTTTTGAAGCAAAAATGGGCTGAGAGATATAATGTGATGTTTTTTAATGCGCGTAGCGTAGAAAAAATCTGTCAAATCTGCTAATTTCAGCTAAAAATTGTTTTAAAAATCTTTAAATTAGCGCAAAAGTCGCCGAAACCTCGTAATTTCACGATGTTCGAATAACTCGATTGTTTTCAATTTTTAACAAATTGTAGGCTTGATACTTCTTATGTGGACTATTATAAATCAACATATTATCTTGAAATTAAGAGCGCATTTTTTAAACATCTAAATTATTATATCTAATTATAATATATATTATATATTTTTCTTAGGTCGATTGTATTTTCTTAGGAGAAAAAAGTTGTGGGGATGCAGTGTCCTACTCGGGCCCCATGATGTTAAACGAACACTTTGCCCTCTACGATTCTTTGAGTACATTCTGTGGCCACCGTGATTTTTTTCTTTCCCCTTTTTATATACTTGATTATTTTTTATTTGCTTTTATTTTTTGTTTATTTATTTAATTAATTTATTTATTGGGGGGGGGGGGCTTTAAGCAATATATTTAAGGGGACCCAATCAGTAGCTGCTGACTCTTAAATCCCCACTGATCACATTCATAATGTTACTTATTTCAAAGGTTTATCTTCCCTCTTCTTCTTCCTTCATCTTATTTTTTTCAAAATTTTTACGGGCCCCCAAGATCCCGGGCCCCGGGACAAATACCCCTTTGTCCACCCCTTGTCGGCGGGCCTGGACGCCGGTCGCTAGGGGAGTGGTCAAAGCCCGAGTCTTTCCCGCTGACGGAATTGTACCCCTTCGCCCTTACTCCTCCCCTCCCCCAATGTTTTACCTAAAATTGTTATAAAATGTTGGACTTGCAAAACTATTGTATGTCAAAATTTGCTTTTAATTAAGAAATTGACATTGCTTGAAACTCGAGCGAAGCGCAAAATTTGTTTAGACATTTTACATCTTGGACAATGGGTGTGAAATTTGTGTCACTGGATGAGTGTGGGGGTGCATTGGGGTATGGATAGGGTGAGGTTTGTGACTGGAGAAAGTAGCAAAGGGGTCAACTTAGAGATGTTGAACTTAGCGTGAGCAATTAGGGGCCTAGCCCGGAAGCTTTCG
>JXSR01S033847.1:115952-138652 GCA_000969725.1 Ophiothrix spiculata
TCACTGTTAGGCTCAAGGACCACAATGGAAATAAGTGTACTTGTATGTGTACTTTTTGTGTTTTTATCCTTGGTAACCCTAAATAAAGTGAAATGAAAAAAGATTGATGTTGCTGATCAGGCTTGTGACATCAGTGAAGTGATTGTAGTGGAATTGATTAAGTAGAAAATGAATTGATTGGTTAACAGGGCAATGAAAAACAATCTTATTAAATGAACCCTATTCCCTATTTCTGTACATATTGACCTAACATAAAGATACAAAATTTGAGGGACATGAATTTTTTTTTTTACGAGAAGAGCTTTTTTCCCTTTGTTATTTTTGAATAAAATATCCATACATTCGTACATTGTTTTAGGTGTACAACATTCTATTTACTGAAAAAATGTACAGTTATTTTAACATATCGCAGCAAAATATCACCACAATAAAATTTATTTTTTTATCCAATCCACAAATTAGGATTTGATGTATAACACAAAAACCCAGTGACATTTTCAAAAAAATCACCTGCATTTATTTATTTTACTTTGACATTTTGTGAACGTGATATCTACAGTACATTAAAATGGATATCAGATATAAGAGAGCACACCATCACTGGTAACCAAACCCACAGATATTCCCCAATGAGAGACATAGAATATGGATGTTCCTGTTGAAGGCTCGCACTTCCGTAAATAACTTATTGCTTAAGGTCCGGCAGTAATGTACAATTGTACATCACATGATGCATAAATATTGTGCAAGATGACCACTTCAGTGTGTTTGGATAAATACAGGGGCTGTTTTATGTTTGATAATCAGCCAGAAAGTGGTGTTTTTTTACTGGAAACTTATGTAAAATTTTCAAACATTATAATGTTAAAGATGATCTTTTTTCGGTTTAAAATGCTTGGCAGCATACAAAATTTGGATCAAAATAATTTTGCTTCATGAAAAGTGACCCATAAGGTAAACCGAGTTCACAATTTAAAATCTGAGCCCACACTCAAGTGTGGCAGAGTAATTAATATAAGTGCATCATTCATGGGTCTGTGAGTCTTGACCAAAACATCGCTCTTAGCAGTTTTGCATTGCATATTGCCCTCCATTTGGCACCGTAATAAATCAACTCGTGTTATTATAACTAATAATTACGGCCATATCCGTTGCCTAATACGACCTTGATTTATATGCACTTTATCTTCTCCCTCCCACACAGTTATTGCCAATTTGTCATCTTTATATTGGGAGTAGATAAGTGACAACTTTGTAGCGCATCATGGCAGGATGTAGTTGTAGCGCTCTACATGTTTCTCATATTGGCATAGTTATTACCGTACTTAATAATTATGTCCAGTAAATGTAGGCTTAATTCCAAAAGTGTAATTTTTGCTCTAGTACCCTCAGATTTTTCATCACACGTGACAATTATAGTCATCTGAAACAAACCTTTTCATTCTGGGCGGGATCAAATCGCATCGTGCGTGAACAACAAACCAATCAAATCGATCATCCAGTCACGCAGCAACAGAATTGTCAAATCATGCGAGCTCACTTCACGAGTATCTTCACGCGACTATAGCACTGCATTGGAATGTTTGCTTTTGCCATGGAGTAAGCATGCAACATGGGTGATTGCATATTTTGCCATGATAGTACACAAATGCTTATTACTGGGATTTTAGCGCTTTTTAGTGCCTTATTTATTATATATCTGTTCTACCAAATTATTATAGTTTGATGTTAGATTATAATCAAAATCTTGATTTATGATGGTTCACACTAAAATTGATTATGATGAGTGGTTGAATAAATTGAGTGATGGGATTGATGATTAAATTGATGATGATCTAAGATTGATGTTACTGATCAGGCTTGTGACATCAGTGAAATGATTGTAGTGAAAATGGCAAAATAGATAATGAATTGATTGTCTAACTAGGCAATGAAAAGCAAACTTATTAAATGAACCCTATTCCCTATTTTTGTATTTTGTATTGACGTAACATAAAGATACAAAATTTGAGGGACATGGGACGAGAAGGGCTTTTCCCCCTTAGTTATTTTTGAATAAAATATCCATTGATTTGTACATTGTTTTAGGTGAACAAAACTCTATTTAATAAAAATGTAGTTATTTTAACATATCACAGCAAAATATCACCACAATTTTTTTATTTTTTATCCAATCCACAAAATAAGATTTGATGTATAACACAAAAACCCAGTGACATTTTACTTTGACATTTTGTGAAAATAATATCTACAGTACATCAAATGGATATTAGATATAAGAGAGCACACCATCACTGGTAACAAGACCCACGGATATTCCCCAATGAGAGACATAGAATATAGATGTTCCTGTCGAAGGCTCGATGCACACTTCCGTAAATAACTTATTGCTTAAGGTCCGGCAGTGATGTACAATTGTATATCACATGATGCATAAAGATTGTTTAAAATGACCACTTCAGTGTGTGCAGGTAAATACAGGTGTTATTTTATGTTTGCAAAATCAGCCAGAGAGGTTGTTTTTGTGACAGGGAAGTAATATGCAATTCTATATTAACATTATGTGCAGACTTTCTACCTCGGGTCATATGTTCTTGATAGCAAAAAGGACTTCTTGACAAGAAAGGGACACGCATGGATCGCCTGTAACAAGCTTGGTGTCATATGAAAGTCTGATATTACCAGGGCAACCAAGATTGAATTCTTCAGGGCCTGTGTTGAAAGCATCTTATTTTATGGTGCAGAAACATGGAATATGAAGAAAGAGCTTCAAGACTGCTTAGATGGCACCTACACCAGGCTACTAATGCGCGTCCAAAATATGTCCTGGAAACAACATCCAACTGAGCATCAGATTAATGGTGATATACCCCCCATCTCTACAACCGTGGCACAGAGGAGGGCCCAGTTTGCTGGTCACTGCTTTCGAGCTAAGGACCAAATTATATCGGACCTTCGTCTTTGGAGACTGCCATGTCCAAACAGAGGCTGTAGACCATTAAAGTACCCTGATGCCATATGTAGAGATACTGGCTTGAACTTCAATGAGCTTGGAAGTGCAATGTGTGATAAATATAGTTGGCAAAGATGTGTGTCATGGATCTCTACGGAAGTCGAAGGATGATGATGATATGCAGTATTAAGTGTGAGATGTTTGGCACTTCAAAAATTTGCATGATTGCAGATATACTTGTGGCACAAAAAAGTTTTGTTGGTATATTTATTCAAGTTCTTATATAATGCATTTAAAAGGCCACAACATTTTATCACCTTGTATATTCTCTGCCTAAACCGGGGTTTGACTAACATTTTGCACCCATGTACCCGGGACAGAAACCCGGGCAATAGCAGGGATTGTTACACTTGGGTCTGGTAATCTCCCCCGCTAAGTCCTCGCTTTACCCGGGTCCCCGGTAGCAGGACTTGCAATAAGCATCATGTTTTGAATTACATTTTAAAATTCAACATTGAGAAAAAGAAACATCTTAATGGTTTTGCTAGAAGCAACATTTGCAATCTTATCACAGAAGGAAATATATACAACAAAAACAGCTTCTACTTTATCTGGTTGAAAGCTTGAAAAAACAGACACTCTAAAACAAAACGCTGGGTAAAACCATTGACTTATTCGGGTCTATTTGTATTTGCTGATTATTCATACTGTTTACTACCAGCTCACAATGTAAAAGCCCAATTTGCTGCACACTAATTAATGATATATTGAATACTGATACAGAAGCCTAATTAAGGGCTTGATTATTTTTATCAATTTTCAGATTATAGTATATTGCAATAAAATTATATCTGAAGATATAAAGGTTTCTGTTACATGTATCACTAGGATAGCTTTGATAAGCTTTTAGATACCTACAGAATATTGAGAGAAGGAAAACACATCCTCCAAAAATGTGATGCATTCAGCTTAACAACAAATGTCTGCTGATTTACTAGTTCCCATTAGCATTCTACTATGACCCATGTCATTATTGTTATCATTAGTAAGAAGTTTAAACACCTATCATGATGCCAACAAATTGATTCAGTTTTCAAGTGCTGAGGCTATATGGCCAGATTAATTATAAACTGGGGCATACAATTAAGCTGGGATCCAGTTGTGGAGTTCAAGTGAACAATGATAGTTCATTATCGATTAACAACCTCCATTTTAGCTTGTTTGCAATATTGTTTTATCATGAGAAAGAGAATAATTTGATCAAAGCGGATAAACAAAACAGATTTAATAGGAATTCTGGACTTGACATTTTACCATGGAAGTATCTCATTTTGCTGAATGTGGGTATGCCAGAACGAAAAATAATAAAACCAAATTTTATTTCATGCATAACAGACTTCCATGTTTTGCCATTTGCTATATTATGTATGTATTAACAACGCGACTCTGATGTTTACTACGCTTAGTATTTGAGGTACATCATGCATCATATTATACATTTGAATTGGCACATCCTTCAAAATGCCACAATTTATTCCAACCCGTTTAGTGATGTTGTTTATGTATTATATAAGAATAAATGACATTATATAACAAACACAACCAAAATAGGTTCAGTTTCTAAATATACCTTTACCTTACCATCTTTTTATCAAGATATTGGATCATACAACTTAAAATTTCTGATTTGACTATTTTAGTTTAACATTTATCATAATGATAGGATAACTTGACATACCATAAAACAATAGAATCAATCGGATTTGATAACAAACTAGGACTCGGGGGCCATCTAGTCGGCAAGATTTCCGGTAATATTGATTTATGCGCTCCTGCAATTATTTGTTTCACGTGAGTTAAATGTACTTAGTACAAATGCTAGTTATAAATACCAACGATAGATTGGGATACGATGTTGTCACTGACATATTACTTCCCTAATAGATGCTGATGTTAGTTAGCTTTGGAAAGTGTGGAATACTAATTGTTTGTTAACTGGTTTTATTGAAATCTCCCCACAAAGACTTTGCCGCATCACAAGATATGAGAGCTTAACCGCTTTGATATATGCCGCCATAGCAGAGTTTACCAAGGATTAAAAATGCAGTGTGTGGATTATATTTAGTACATTTTTTTTAAAATATGAAAGATGTTTTTTTTCCTTAGTATAATATTTCTTTTGCAAGATATTGCTAGATATTTATGCTAATTGTGACCTAGTTGACAGTATACAAAGATACTATTGTAAATCGTCAGAGCAAATGATCAGACTTCCAGTTCCATTTATTCTTTATAATGTCACCATCTAGTTCATTTTTATTTAATTTCATGGAGACAACTTGGATGAAATGATATACGTTTGCACATCTGGGATTTATTAAAGTGCCATACTTGAATAGGGGCATAAGATTTTTGACATACAGCTTATTTTCATACATTGGATTCTAAAATTTAATAAGTTCTATGTTTATGAAACCAGTTTTTATTGATCTTAATAATGACAATAAATTTAACGTTACTGAGGTTAACATTCATTAATTGATGATTCTTTTAGCTTTTTCAAGTTACTATACAACCTTGCTTTGAATCAGAAGAGACAAACATAACATTTTTGCTGGATTCTCAATTTTTGAAATTTCATTTCCCTTGTGATTCTTTTAGCTTTTTAGCTGATAGCAAAGTAAAGTCTTACAGTAGTCACCAAGATTACATTGAATATGTAAGATCTTCCAGGAGGCATCTTGTAATATTTAATAAATTGACTTTTCCTTCTTCAGCATTTCTTCTATAATCTCCCCAGTCCCTCCCAGCCATGGATGATTACTTTCTTGTATACATTAAAAGCTAATCCAATCATGTCCTGTATGCTTGGAATAGTTCAGCTTCCATTTGCCACTTAAGCTGATTTTTAATTTTATTCATTTATTTGTAACATTTCACATTGAGATTTCTATTCATTTTAGATTATCAAACCAAAACCAGATAGTTCATCTAGATTGACCTCACAAGCAAGTTCGCTTGAGAGGTCCATCTAGATGGACTAATTACAGTAAGCTGCTCTGAAAAAAGGCCGTCCTCTGCGATACAATCACCTAGATCCTTAACAGGATAGATATCTATCTGACTCAAGTTTAAAAACACATTTTTATTTTCCATGTTTCATATAATGTTACCACTATCCTACAGCTGTGTCAAACTGAGGTGATTGTATATTGTTTTACACTAGCATTGAAATGTGTCATGTTTTCCCAAAATAAAATGAAATATTCTGAAATCAACATTTATATATAGCTACTAATGTAGTTAAAGTGAGTCAACTGTTTAATACATGAGCAAAATTTATCAAGATCAGATTTATTATTATTTCACTAGTTCCAGTCAAATGCATCACCGAAAATAAAATGAAATGTTTACATGTTGGAATGTATTAAGTTACTAATGCAGTTAAAGTCTGTCAACTATGTAATACTTGAAGGAAACTATATCAAGAATATATATATATTAGTTATTGCAATAACTCTCATATTTCAAATATATTCTAAGTATCAGAAATGCTGTAGAATGTTGGAAACAACATAACAGCTTTGCATCTAAAGTGTGTCATAAGTGACAGCAACAGAGTGCTACATATTGCATCTGAGTCATGTTGGTTATCTGTCCTATAGTACATCTGAAATCCTGATGGGATAGGGGATATTTATAGACAGAAGTGTAAGTTTGGAATTAGTCTTAAAACTCCAATCCTGTTTGACCCATACAAAATGATACAGCCACATCTTACATTTATTCATATGGTTTGAGCTTTTTCTCTTCCTAGCTGTCTTTGTTTTGGAGCTTGTGTGGTATAGTTGAACATCGCAAGTCTCTGAATAGGTTATGACTTAGAGTTCAAATACAGCCATGGGCAAGACATTTATTCTTAATTGGTTCTTTGACCAAAGTGATATACATTTGTAGGGAAGCAGTTTATAAGAATCATTACAATTAAGGGTTTTGCATCATGTAGTGTTTCCTAGTTGAAGCAGAATGGATATGATTGTTTCCTGATGGCAGCTTAATAACAATAATTGACAGTGGCACTAATTGTATCTTCAAGAAAACACTCTATTAAAATCCAACCAAGTGCTGTGTCATTATTAATATTATTTTTGTATATTTTCTACGATATTATTGGGAAAATTTATAAAACATTAGTACATTTTTGTGAACTTTTTAAAATGTAAATATTCTTTTGATGAATTAGACTTACTAGAATGACTTAAACATTACCTTATTAGAGGTCACCCCATCCTTGACCACTCCATTACATCTGTTGTGAAGCATTGGTCAACTGACTATCTCATATGTGACCCCCACCCCCTGACCACACCATCAGATCTGCTGTGAAGCATTGGTCATCTGACTTATCTCAAGTGTGAAATACATATTTTTCCACCATGTTAAAATACGCCATATGTGTCCAGTTTGTGTGGCATGACTGACCACTGTAACAAATTTTGGGATTTTACATCTCGGTGGTCGATGGTTTGGACATACAACGAATGTGTAGTATTGGTTTTAATGAAAACTATTAAGTAGTTCAACAAATTCAGCTAATTTAGCTCATCTTGATAATGATGACAACCATTAGAGTACCAAAAATATAATAATTCATATTGCTGTAGCATCACTTAATTGATAGGAAAACCGTTGGTAATTTTAACATGTAAAAAAAATGCTATTAAAATATTGTAAATATTGCAAAATAAGTTGTGTATTGCAATATTCATCAACCAATCTGACATTAATTAATCATAATAAACAATATTTTTAACAACGTGATATTTTGAAAATGACATCTTTGCTGACAAGAGCTAGATTAAGCAATTGTGAAATCAATTGATATTTAGAAAACAACATCTCTCTTGATATGAGCTAGATGTATGTCTGCCTGCAGGACATGTTCTAATTTTAGGATCTCATGGGTAATGGAGTTAAATTTGTAGATTTATGCAAGGAGCCAATGCAGAAATGCATTATCACAATTTTCAGAGAGCATAATTGATGGAACTGGGGAAAGAACACATTGCTGGTGGGTATGATATAGGTGAAATCCAGGGAGTACACTGGGATTGTTAGGTAGTATTAAGTCTTGTATGAGTGAAGGAACTTTGGATATTGGGATTAGCTTGTTAATTGTGAATTGTAAAGTGAATTTTCAATACCTGTTCTTAATAGGAATGACAATTTATATCAAATTTTATTGTATCAGATGAAAGGTTAGGTTTTAGATTTAGTATCTCCATGTTTTTTTGTGTTTTATGTTAATGTATTTATTTGTGAAAACTGTGACACTTATGGCATTTGCAACTGTCCAACGTAACACTATACTCAAATATAAGGCATATATGTGCCCCGTCATATTGAAAGGTCTCATCTAAAAGATTATATTATAAGCTTTAAAATGACACCTTGCTTTTGTTTATTGGAGATTCAATTGCAAAGTTACATCCAAATTGTTAAAAGGCATCTGCCTGATTTAGAAAACTATAGTTCTGAGAAAATCAAGTTTAAAGTTTCTATACTGGTAAAATTTGAATGGAGAAAGGATTTTTATCTCGGTTTTTAAAACATTTGGCTTATGTTTTTGATGTTGAAACCTGATTAATATGATAGAATACACTTCAAAGGTAAAGTTTTTGATGAAATTAGAAATTTTACCTTGGACATGATTTTGACTATGCTTAGCTTCAATTGCCCGTATCTCGTAATTTTCTATGCCGACCTTAAGGTACCTTTAGATATGATGGGGCACATATTAGAAAACTATTTACAAATTTCTCCTTTTTTCATAATCACATTTCCAATACAGAATACGCCTTTAAATAACAATTTTAAAACATTTTACTATGATTTGTTCACAACTGAGACTCCTATTATACTTCAACTACAACTAAACAAAATTTATAACTGTCATTAGAAGCAAGATTAACGTCTGTGGAAATTATGCTATTATACCTGTAAATCATTTTACTCATGAGCCAGTTTCACTATTCCTACTAAAACTTGTCATCTGACTAATGAACTGAGCCAAGACAAAATCTACCTGACATTATTCTTCATATTTTCTTATAAATCTAGAGTCAATTGTGTAGTATGCTAAGCCAATTACATGCCATATGGTATACCAGTATAGACATGTTGTAGACAAATCTTAATTAATTTGAGCATCGGTGCCTATATGGTCATGTTCCGTATTGTCTTCCTTCTAGAATGTCAGACAAAATATTATTCAGCAAATAACTGATGATATTTCCTTTCCCTGGAAGATGATTTTGTTGGCTTATTTCACTTCCATGATTATATATACCACTTTAAAGAAGTTTGCAGCACTGGAATTTTCTAAGTATGTTATTATTATAAACAAGAATGTGATCGAACTCTTAAGATTTAAGACAGTTATGCATGTCCATGTACTTTATATAAGGCCAAAGAAAAAAAGAACTCTGTTCGAATTCGAATTTTACCGTATTTCAGGAGATTTTTTGCTTTTTTAATTTTTTTCTTACTTCGAGAGATAAAAAAAAGGAAAAAAATTGCGGCCGAAAAAAAAAGTGACCTAAAACGTAATAGAAAAAAGATTTCCGCGTAGCGCGTAGCTCTTTTGACTAAAAAAAAAAAAAAGAAAACGCGTAGCGCTTAGGGTTTTGGGACTAAGGAAGCTGAGACAGAGTTCTTTTTTTTTGGCCTAAGTTTTAACATACAAACAATGTAATAAAAAATGTTTGTTTTATTTTATAAAATGTGTTTGTTAATTATTTTCTGAAGTGCTAATTACTTCATAATCACTTTTCTAATGAAGGTTTTAATAGATAAAAGCTACCACAAGTATTTGTACTTGTAGAATGTCAGACAAAATGTTATTAAGCTAATAACTGGTGATAATTTCTTCCCCTATTTTAAACCAGAAGAGGAAGAAAAGTTTGTTGGATTATATCACTTCCATGTGATTGTATTAACCATTTTTAGGAAAATTTCTAAGTATGTTATGATTATAAACAAAATTGTGATCACAAACTCAAAAATTCATAATATATGTGTGTTTCTCTTTGCTTTGTCTTAATATTACATAAAATGCTTAATAACGAACTCAATCTGTTATGATGAAAATGTAGTTAATTGTTTTTCTGAAGTGCTAATTACTTTTATAATCACTATTTCTAATTAATGCTTTAATTGACAAAAGCTATCACAAGTACTTTGTTAAGCTTTAATAATTAGGAAATAATTGTTGTGAAAAGCATCCATCATAAAAGCAAGTTTCTACATGAAATACAAAGCTGTCATTTTCCATTAACTCTGTTTGAGCGATAAAAGTAATTGGGACTGCTCAGAGCAAGCCTGAGAAAACATTAACTTGAAATTAGGAGCTCATATCTTTTGATTTTTATTATGACTATATGAGAGTGTTTTCTTGCTTAAAGTAATTGTTTGTTAGTTTTTTCCCCCGAAGATTTTTTCTTTGATGATCTCTTTCTGAAGGCATATCAGATTCAGAATATGACCTGATATGGTGAAAAGTAAGTTTTTGGGAATGAGAATTGTTATTTCTTACTAAAGAGAAAAGGAATTAATTTAGAGAAAGTAATAGTTTGTCAAACAATTTGTCTAATGTGCCTTTTATTCAAAAAGAAATTTCCCAGATGCAGTGTGCAGTGCATGTTGTTTAGTAAAGAATGAGAATAAAAGACTGAGGGGGTGCCCATTACTCAAAATAATATACAAATATTGAATGCCTTAGAGTGCAATAGTATACAAATATTGACTGCTCTGAGGGGCATGGTTTAAATTATTTTCCCGAGGTGATCTCAAAACCATGAATATGCCCGAAGCGAAGCTGAGGTGCCATTTTAGCACTCCAAGCGCTCGATAATAATTTACGTACGATATTTGTTTCTCCTTTCAGTGCTGACCGCATCGTATTCAGTGCGCCCAAGATAACTAGCTCACGCACAGCAGCGCGTGTCTGACCATGAATGCTTACAGTCGTGCTCGTAAAGCTCGAGTTACCCGACGCAAAACACATTGAGCAGGCATAGTGAATGCTATGCCCTGGGCATAGTAAATTTATAGGGCCTAGTTAAATCCATGCCCTCACTTTTAACCAATCAGAGGACAGGAATCTATATAGTATATAATACAAAATATACCATGAGCCGTAGCCGAGTGAAATGGATCAGTCCAAATTTGACCAAATGATATATTTTGTACTATTGCACGTGCATAGGCATTCAATATTTGTTTTATATCATGATATCACACAGGTTTGTTTCATGCCATGCAATGGAAAATAATTTTTTGCACAGCTCAAATCACTGCAATCATGATATAATGTATGCCCATCCATTATGAGAAGATAGATGACAGCCAAAACAATAAATATCGTCTTTTATTCTCTAATTGAATCCATTATTTCATTTTAAATCAAACATGTGAACATTGGTTCTATTTTAAGGATCACATTCAAACGTGTCCAAATGCCAGTGATAATAGCAAATACGGTAAGACTTTCATGGTTTTCTTTTGGAAAACAAATTTTTAAAAGATCAAATGTTTATTTCTTTTATATTTAGAAATTACCATAGGGAAAATAACATGTTGTCAATATGCTTGCAAATTTATATTTGAAAGCTAGCAAGTATCAAGAATATTGAAGTTTGATATCCTGATAAGTAATCACTCAAGAGTTAATCCTAGAAACTTTCCCAGAGATTTGACTTGATGAGTATTAAATCTCATATTCAAAAAGGGCATTGAATTTTTTTAGTAATGTAGTTGCATTTTAATACAGCAATGGGTTAATGTTACCAAGAACTCAGGCATTTTACCTGAATATAAAAACAGCTTACATGAAGTACTAAAAAACTGAAACATGCAAGCCAAGGTAATGATAAAGGGGTATGGTATTTTTGTGACCACTTCATTTATGCGTAAAACTTATGGAGGGCTAGCATTTGTATTTCAGATATATTTTGTAATCCACATATCTAGCTCTACATATTTCCCATTTAGGGATTCAAATTCCTAGCCAATAAGTAGTGATTTGAAGATGGGAGCTATACTGCATATCACACATCTTGTACCACAAATAATCCCTTCATAACAGGGGATACACGTCCAATATATTGTGGTTCAAACCTCAAACAAGTTTTAAAAACACAACTCAACACAATGTGAGGACAATTACCAAGTGGTAGAGATCCTTCCATTACAATTATATTAGCCAAGAACAAGAATTTGTTATAGTTGTAAATCCTTTCCTTTTTCTCATAGCTTTTACAAACAGTTCCTTTGACTCTTCTAATGGATTACAATTCCTCAAGTCATTATTCTACCCACTTAATCATAACAATTTGAGGGAAAAGAGGATACATCAATAGCAACTGTTGGAAAAGTCAATGCATGTTTGATGGATGCTTTATTACGTAGTTATGATAGTACTTCATAAATATTTCATTGTTGAGATAGGGAATTTGTCTTTTATTGTTCAACAACAAGGTCCTGTCATTTCAAAACTCAAATCGCATTTTATATTTAGTGTCAATGTGAAGTTTTTATAAAGGACAAAAGAAATTGACTATTTATATTAATAGTGAACTAAAGTGTAAAACTAATGTTTTAGAGATAAAAAAAACAACCTTGATTTTGAGCTTGTCATAATGTGTAAGTGGTTTATTTTGTGGTACATTTATTTTCCTGCACCTTCCGTGAAAATAAATGTTGCGCAAAAAATGGTATTTATATACCGCAACATGTAAGAAAGTTCATGAGCGCGAAAAAAATTAAAACATGCCAAATGATTCAAAATTAGCTGTGCCAGAAAATAACTGAGCATGAAAAAATTAGCATTTACAGTGGCTTTTATCATAGGTACTTAGACTTGGAATTGTGTCTTCAAATTATGAAGGGTTGTGAGCTCACAAAAATATGCACCCATGGAATATAATTTTCATCCACTTAGTTTCCATATTCAATTCCTCTGAATTCCTCTTAACAATTGTAATTTTCAACAAAATGAATGATTAAGTGTGTAATCAAGAATAATCAAGTACTTCGATTATCTTTATTGAGATTTGATAATTGATAGTACATTATCACCCAGTCGTTAATGGATGAGTTTGTCTATCTCCCAACTATTTTGTATAGCTATCAATTTGTTTACATGGCAAAATGTATCTATTTTTATCTCAATAATTAGAAATGATCACTCAGAAACAATATCAAGTTCATATGACTTAATTGATTTGACATTTAGTTGTCCTCGATGAAACATATCCTATCTCAAAGATTTTTCATACTTCTCTTTGCTAGGAATCAATAGACATGGTATACATGATATGTGCAATAATTTATCAGAAATCAAGGTTGTAATAAAAATCCTTTTGAAATATTCAAAAGGATTTTTATTACAACCTTGATTTCTACCTTGATTTCTGATAAATTATGAAGTTAGCGCATATCAGAAATAAGGAAAACATGATTAGGCTATATTCTCCTATAAAGGTTATCTGCTTACAAATCAATATTTGATCAAGTCACTACCGAAATCTGCTCTTGATAATCTACTATGAATGTGATTTCTCTCTATATACCGGGATGGAAGGTGGTACATAGCAATGTGGATCAGTTTCTTTCTTGTTAGAGTCTTTGGTTGGTAGTGCATCTCTTTTTTTCAAGTAAATACCCACCCAAGCAAGTTTTTACAATTCTTCTATCCCAGTTCAATACCCTTTCTCAAAATATTGTTTGATATTTTTGACACAAAGTTTAATCATTCCTATGTATTGGATATCCTGTTACCTGTTAACCTAAATACAACAAAGCCGTCAGGAAATTGTTTATGTGTTGAGAGAGAATTGAAGAATCAAATCGTAGGTAAGACTGGCAGGTTGGGCAAGACTGGCGGGTAAAGGAGGGAGGAAACGGGGTGTGATGGTCAGAAGTCATGCGATATATGCTAGGTTTGCACAACATATAAATTTTGATTATTAGTTTCTAAAGGTTCTTGACCTGTAATGTAATAGTTGCCTAACATGTGCCGTGCTAAAAGCATCACATATATAATTCAAAACTTTTTATTGAATTATGGCATTATTACAAAGACTAAGAGCTGAGTTTATTTGAAATATCAAACTGCGTGATACACTTACAGACTGTTTTGAATATTATTTTCTAAACTCTTTGTGATATGTCTTATTATTTTGAAGACCCTTACAAAAGATTACAAAGATCATAGGTTGAACAAATGATTTGGAAATTCAGCATTTACATTGCATATTATAAACACATCATTGAAAGAAATGTTATGTGAAAGAAATCTTCCTCAAAATGTACTCTTAACATTTTGAAAGTGTTCCCTGAACAAATGAAGCCAAGATATAAAGAGTGAACAAAACTGTTGAGAACAAGAGGAGATATTGTGTGTATCCCATCATGCATTGCTTCCTATCAGATTGTTTGCATAGGAAATGATGTGAGTAGTTAGTGATGAAATGTCCCTAAATCAAAGTTGATTGTCATAATCTTCCAAGTTTAGCATGTATCATTACAAACCCTACTCACAAAATTCCCTTTACAAATAATCTCATAGGAAGCAATGCATGATGGGAAGTACCCTATTTCTTCTCTTGTGGAGAATGTCGTCTGCAGCAAATTTCCCCTGAGATCAGAGCAAGGAAACAATCAATTGCAGCAATTACTCCCCTCTCTGAAAAATCAACATGCTTTATGGGTGCCTGCACTTTACCAATTTAATGTTACATCGGTGCCTTAGTGACATTTATGTTTTCTTTTGGCAGTAAGAGAAGATGCTAAATTTAGCAACTTGTTTCATAAGGAGGTATGTTAGTTGATAATTGTAGGTTTATATTAATTTCATAAATTTATGTGGGTAATATAAATCTGTAGTTAACATTAGTTTTCAAAATTCTATTAAATTTAACATCCCTGCTTCAATGAATTTGATGGTGTTTTTTTTTTTTTTGTAACGCACAACGACAAATTAGTTCTATACCTGGTTCATAAGATAAATTTTGGCTTTAGATTGAATTTGTTTTGGGGTTAACTATTTTGTGGAACATGTAATTAATAGCATATGTGAAGAAAATATGCTTTAATTGTCATTATTTTTATTAACATTGTCATTAAGTATTTTTAAGTCTCCCAATAAAATATGGTGAAACTTCAATATTTGCTTCAAGTCATCAGGTGTTTTTGCTGTAATATTTTTGTTATTCTCTACTCTTACAATAGCCATTTTGGCTGATATTTACCTATTTTATCCATTTAATTGTATCATTTCACATAGAGATTTCTATTTATTGAAGATAACTAAATCAAAGCCAGACCAAATTTAAGTAGGACAACTAGATGTAGGCTTGGGCTTAGTGTGTGTGCCAATCTAAGTATACAAGAAAAAAGGGAAGTGCAAAAAATTGTGTTACACTGGCTTCTAATATGTCATGTTTTCCCAAAATAAAATGAAATGTTCATGTGTCAACATTTACATCTAGTTACTAATGTAATTTAAGTAAATATATATTTGAGCAAAATGTATGAAGATCAGATTTATTATTATTACACTGGTACTAGTCAAATGTATCACCGGAAATAAAATGAAATATTTGCATTTCAGAATGTATAAAGTTAACTAATGCAATTATTAAAGTATGTATTACTTACACAAAGTATATGAAGAATAGATACATTAGTTATTGCAATGACTCTCATATTTCAAAAATATTATAAGTATTGGAAATGCCGCTGAATGTTGGAAATAACATAACAGGTCTATGTGTCATAAATGTCAACCATAGTGTGCAACTTAGTGCATCCGTATTGGTTATTTGTACCAATAGCACATCTAAAACCCGTAGGTGACAGGGGATATTTATATACATACGTAACCAATCTTACACTAAGTCATATTAATAATTGTTTGAATTTGGTAAGACAATTATTCACAAATGCTTTTTTGACCAAAGTGATATTGGGGAGCTGAATTAAAAAGAAACATTATAATTCAAGTATTGATAGGTTTTAGCATAGTCATCTTAGTTGCAACCGAATGGATGTGTTTAATTCCTGATGGCCACGTAATGATAATTGTCAGTAGCACCATTTATCCTTACGAAAATACTCTATTAAAATCCAACTAAGTAGCGTATCATAATTAATATTATCTCCAACAACATCATTGGAAAAGTGATAATACATTAGTAAATTGTTGTGAACTTTTTAAAAGTAATTATTCTTTTGTTGAAAAAGACTTATTAGAATGAATTAGGCATAACTTTATTAGAAGTGACCCACTCCTGAACACACCATTATATCTGCTGTAAAGCATTGGTCAACTGACTATAAAGTGTGAAATACATATTTTTCCAGTTAGTAAAGCATGACTGACCACTGTAACAAATTTGGGGATTTTACATCTCGCTGGTTGATGGTTTGGACATACAATGTAATGTGCAGAAATGGTTTTAGCCAAAACTATTCAGAAATTTAACACTATTATAATAATGATATTAAGATGTAAAGTGTACTGAGGCTGCCTGGAATTACAAGTCAAGGAGGCATATTGCACTATAAACCCCCTGTATGTATGTAGTTATTCCATTAGTAAATTCTTAGAGCTGCTTTTGTTGATTATTTCCAACATCTGCAGATTAACATTAGCATATTTAAAAAAACAAAAAAACAAGAAAAATCACATGTTATTGAAAAACAAGTGGTGTCTTACAGTAATCTCAAATTGATTTGACATTAATAAAACATGAAGGAAAATTGGTTTAATGAATTGATACTAAGAAAATGACATCTCTCCTGATATGAGCTAAATTTATTCCTGCCTTTAGAACATGTTCTAATTTTAGGAACTCCTGGGTAATAGGGGTTAAATTTGTAGCTTTATGCAAGAAGCCAATGCAGAAATGCAATATCACAGTTATCAGAAAATGTAATTGATTGGAACTGTGGGAAGAAAAAAAATTGCTGATGGGGTTGTATGATACAAGTAGTAATTAGGGAGTATCTTTTGGATCATGATACAGTGTGAAATTGTATATGGGTGAAGGGACTTTGGCATCAGGGATTAGCTTGTTAAAGTGAATTGTCAATTGTCTTTATATTGGAATGTCAATTGACCTTAGTTTTTGTTGTCCTAGAAAATAAAATTAGTTTAGAATTGATGTAGCAAATGTTTTATGAGTTTATGTATTTATTTGCAAATTGTGATACTTTTGCCATTTGGCATTGTAAAGAGCAATACTATGCTGTATCATGGGCATATTAAAACATTTGCTGACATATTAAGCACCCTAAAATCTCTTTTTTTGCATAATTTTGTTTTATTTTATAATATATTTTGTAAATGGTTAAAAATTATCTTAAACCTTCTTTCAAAAAAAAAAAAAGAAATCGGTCATTCTGAAAACTGCATTTGTTTGTTTAACAATGTTACTATGATTTGTATACAGTTGAAATTCCAACAATTCTTCAACTACAACTAAACAAATATATAACTGTCCCCAGTTTTAGCAAGATATTTTTCTGTAGAAAATGTGCTATTATTATACCTATAAATCATTTTACTCTTGAGCCTGTTTCATTATTCCTACTAAAACCAGTCATCTGACTAGTGAACTGAGCCAAGACAAAATATACCTGCCATCTTTGTATATTTTCTTATAAATTCACAGAGTCAATTTTACAATATGCTAAGCCAATTACATGCCATATGGTATACCAGTATAGACATGTTGTAGACAATTCTTAATTAATTTGAACATCAGTGCCTATATGGTTATGATCCTTATTGTCTTTCTTACAGAATGTCAGACAAAATATTATTCAGCAAATAACTGATGATATTTCCTTCCCCTGATTGGCAAATGATGCAGAATATTTTGTTGGCTTATTTCACTTCATGATTATATTTACCACTTTAAAGCAGTTTCCAGTATTGGAAATTTCTATGTATGTTATTATTATAAACAAGAATGTGATAGAAATCTTGTACGTTTTAAGATAGCTATGCAGTTCTATTTGCTTTATCTATGTATTAACATAAACACAAATTGATTACAATGCTCATTTTATTTGTTTTATGTAAAATGTGTAGTTAATTATTTTTCTGAAGTGCTAATTACTTCATGAACATTTTTCTAATGAGTAGAATATCAGACAGAATATTATTCAGCAAAAAACTGATGATATTTTTTTACCCTGCTCAGCAAAAGAGGAAGAAGAGTTTGTTGGATTATATCACTTCCATGTGATTGTATTAACCACTTTTTGGAAAATGTCTAAGTATGTCATGATTATAAACAAAATTGTAAGCACAAACTCAAAAGGTTCATCATAAATGTGTTTTTCTCTTTGCTTTGTCTTGATATTACATAAAATGCCTAATAACAAACTCGATTTATTTTATGTTGAATGTGTAGTTAATTATTTTCTGAAGTGCTAATTACTTTTATAATCACTATTTCTAATTATTGCTTTAATTGATAAAAGCTATCACAAGTACTTTGTTAAACTTTTGTAATTAGGAAATAATTGTTTTGTGAAAAGCATCCATCATAAAGGCATGAAAAACAAATATATTGTTTTCCTTTAACTCTGTTTGAGCGATAAAAGCAATTGGGACTGCTCAGAGCAAGCCTGAGAAAACATTCACTTGGATTAGGAGCTCATATCTTTTGATTTTCATTATGCCTATACAAGATTGTTTGCTTGCTTTAAGTAATTGTTTGGATGTGTTTTTTCCCAAAAGATCACTTTTTTTAAAGACATCAGATTCAGAATATGACCTGATATTGTGAAAAGTAAGTTTTGAGAATGAGATTTGTTATTTCTTACTAAAGTAGAGAAAGTAATATTTTTCAAACAATTTGTCAAATGTGCCTTTGCCCAGATGCAGTATGCAGTGCATGCATGTTATATTTGATATGTGTGATATTACTGTTGCATTGTTAAGTTTGAAAAAAGAGTTTAGACAAGGCAAAGAGCCAAATTATATATCTTGTGTATTTTTATTGAGAGAAGAAACCATCTATTAGGGTATATGATCTGCTGCTCAAATTAATTCATTGAATCCATTGTAAAAAACATATGGACATGGTTTCTATTCTAAAGATGGCATTCAAACATGCCCAATTGGCAATAATAATAGAAAAATAGAGTGAACTTTAAAGGTTTCTATTTTTAAGAATATAAAATGTGTATTGCTTTTTTATTATAGAAATTACCATAGGGAAAAATGCCATGTCAATATGCTTGCGAACTCACATTTGAGAACATTGTAGAGCTTGCAAGCATCAAGTTTGATATCCTGATAGGAATCACTCCAGAGTTAATCCAAGAAACTTCAGCAGATAATTCCCCACAGATTTGACTTGATGAGTATTAAATCTCATACTCAAAAAGGGCATTGAACTTCTTAGCAATGTAGTTGCATTTTAATACAGCAATAGGCTAATGTTAGCAAGGACACAGGCATTTCATCTGAATAATCAAAACTGCTCACATGAAATACTAAATAACTGCAGCATGCAAGCCAAAGAAATGATAAATGGGAAAAGTATTTGTGTGACCACTGCATTTAATTGAAATACCTGCATGCATAAATTTGATATTCATGGAGGGCTAGAAATTGTATTTCAAAGATATTTTGTTATCCACATATCTAACTCCGCATATTTCCCATTCAAATTCCCAGTCAGTGTTCCCGCTAAGGCTTTTGAGCTTGCGCGAATTCAACCAATGAATAATGTTGAAGAGGTGCTTGTGCCAAAATCATGAGCTAAGACTGAAACTTGCTAAAAAGGGCAAGAAAAGGCATCTTTTTCACACATTTTAGAAACATATTGCGCCATACTGCTTAGCAGGAACACTGTTCCCAACCAATAAGTAATGATTTGTGATGAGTCGGTACCTATATTAATCTTATTTAACCCTTTATAACACGGAAGGCACATCCAATATATTGTTGTTCAAACCTCAAGGAAGTTTTGAAAACTTAACACAATGTGAGGAAAGCCTTCCATTACATATATATTCCTTATATTAGCCAAGAACAAAATCTGTTGTAGATGTAAATCCTTTCCGTTTTCTCATAGCTTTTACACACAGTTCCTTTGACTTTGCTAATGGATTACAATTCCTGCAGTCATTATTCTGCCTACTTAATCATAACAATTTGAGGGAAGACAGGCTGCATCAATAACAACTGTTGGAAAAGTCATTGCATTTTTGATGGATGCTTTATTACGTAGTTATGATAGTACTTCATAAATATCTCATTGTTGAGATATGGAATTTGTCTTTCATTGTTCACCACAACAAAGTCCTGTCATTTTTAAACACAAATCACATTTAATATTAAGTGACAGAAGTTGTCAATGTGAAGTTTTTATGAAGGTCAAAAGAAATTGACCTTTATATTAATAGTGAACTGAAGTGGGAAAATAATGTATTATAGAAATGAAAAGCTTGAATTGAGCTTTTAAATATTTATATTATTGCATTGTTATATATATTTTGTCTTATGGAAGAATAAAACATTGAAACGTTGATCATTTGGCCCACAGCCTTAGGACTTAATCTCGCAAAAATATGCACGCATAGAATTCGATTGTCATACACTTAAAGTGTCCATATTCATATAATCTAAATGTTCTTAAAACATTGTAATTTGCAACAAAATGAATGATTTAGTGTGAAACCAAGAATAATCAAGTACATCAATTATCTTAATTGAGATTTGTGATATGATAATTTTTTGCTCTATATCACTCAGTCATTAATAGATCAGTTTTCTCAACTGTCTTATAGCGCTATCAATTTGTTAACATGGTAGAATTTATCTATTTTTATCTCACTAATTAGAAATGATCACTCAGAAGCTCTTGAATATCAAGTTCATATGACTTAATTGATTTGACATTTAGTAGTATTTGATGAAACATAGATTTTAGTCGTATTTGATGAAACATATCCTATCTCAAAGATTTCTCATACTTCTCATTGCTAGGAATCGATAGACATGGATATGCATGATATGTGCAATATTTAAAAGGATTTTTATTACAACCTTGATTTTTGATAAAATATGAAGTCAGCTTAATCAGAAATAAGGACAAAATGATTTAGGCTATATCCTCCTAGGTGTATCTGCTTACAAATCAATCTTTGATCAACTCACTACCAAGATCTGCTCTTGATAATCAACTATGAATGTGATTTCTCTATATATACCGGGATGGAAGGTGGTAAATAGAAATGTTGGTCAGTTTCTTTCTTGTTAGAGTCTTTGGTTGGTATCTCTTTTTTTTTCAAGTAAATACCCACCTTAGCAAGTGTTTCCCAACTCTTCTATCCCAGTTCAACGCCCTATTCTCAAGATATTGTTTGATATTTTTTGACACAAAGTTTAATCACTCCTATGTATTGGATATCCTGTTACCTGTTAACCTAAATACTACAAAGCCGTCAGGAAATTGTTTATGTGTTGGGAGAGAATTGAAGAATCAAATCGTAGGTAAGACTGGAAGGTTAGGCAAGACTGGAGGGTAAAGGAATAGGTCCTTAGACTTGGGAATTGTTTCTTCAAATTATTAAGGGTTGTGAGCTCACAAAAATATGCACCCATGGAATATAGTTGCCATCCACTTAGTTTCCATATTCTATTCCTCTAAATTCCTCTTTTATTGTAATTTTCAACAAAATTAATGATTTAGTGTACAGTAATCAAGACAAATCAAGTACATCAATTATCTTAATTGAGATTTGTGATCTGATAATTGATAGTACATTATCACCCAGTTGTTAATGGATGAGTTCATCTATATCCCAACTATATTGTTCATGAGAATCATGGAACGGATAAAGCAAACAAAACGAAGGGTTTGCAGGTTGTCAGCCTAATGTTCAACTTAGACGACATTTAATATTTCATATATTACATAAATTATGTATATCTTTCAATGATACTTCATTTACACATGTTAGATGTTATTAGCACCACTTAAATATATCTTTAAATTTGAGCGCTGCGGAACAGAACAAATTCGGCAGCTGTCTGTCGGACAGATAAAGATCCAGCAGTGAAGGCGAAACTGTGGTGCATCTTTATTGTTAATTCCTACAATCATTATAGTTTAATATAACTAGAAATTTGAGCGCTGCGAAACAGTCCATATTCGGCAGCTAACTGAAGGACAGACAGATCCAGCAGTAATTTCCAAAATATCCTAAATTATAACTTGGCTTCGAAATATCATTTAATAATTATTCCAAACAGATGAAACTGATTCTTTATTCAATATATAAATCATAATGGTTTGTTGGAAATACCAGTGATAGCATTGAGTCTATCATAATCAAATTAAAACTATAATAATAGGTGCATATAGTATTCCAATAGTGCAATAAGCATAGATTATTTCCAAAGAATATAGTGATATAGGTAAGAAGAACAAAAAACCTCCAAACAAGGAGCAAACTTGTTGTGACTTGCCAATCCCCCCCCCCCTTTTTTTTTTTTTTTTTTTTTATAATTGTCGTGTGGATTGCTAATTGACCAACCAATGGAGTTACCTAATTTAACAAAACATAATCCATGCTAAACTTGCACCTTTTATCCTAGAACTAGTACCGTTCCCACTGATCGCTCCTCCCACGGACCCAGCAATGAGCCGGGCAGCCG
>JXSR01S033853.1:14841-26633 GCA_000969725.1 Ophiothrix spiculata
CTAGAGAAGAAAGTGTCAATGACATGTCTTCAAAATGGTCAGATATCCATGGGGTAATTTACCATTATGATTAGTCAGTAAATATATCAGAGACACTCATGGATTCAAACACCTTGCCAGACTTTGGCCTGTCCCAATTTTAGCAAAATTGTGAATTAATACTCACAGGTATACGGTGCCATTATGAGAAAGTCAAAAAACGCGCTCACTTAGTTACGCCTGATACTACCGGCAACAAGCAGCAAATCTGTATAACCACAGGTTCAAGTATTATAATGATTATATTGTTTGGTCACTATTTTGTTAGCCGATTATAAACGATTATAAAAGATCAAGAACGACGTAAAGTATGCCCTGAAAAAGTTTTAAATAATAGTAGGAGTTATTAGGAAATCTGTTGCAGTCTTGATTCAAAAATGATTTCACACGTTAAAATAATCTAGTATCACCTGATCACAATTTATAAACTTAAAGGGCAGATACCATTAACAAATAAATAGTAAGAATGTGTCATGTCTGCTTAATTGTAATAACTTGCAGCTTGCGCACAATTTTCAGTTCTTTAATGACTAATTTATGCCAAGTGAGCTCCATTCCACTCGCAGCATCATTTCTAGGAGCTCTAAATATCAATCTTCCAACATTTGTTTAAGATCAAAAATAAGATTAGCACCTCAATTGTCGTACGGGTTTTCATAAGACAATTAGCAAAATAAGTTATTTGTCGAAAGGAACACTCAGAATAGAAGCATCTTCAGGACTCGAAATAAGGACCTTTCGCACACTAAAGATAACATTTTCAGTCTGATTGAGCTAAAAGTTGTCTTCTAGCACTAGCCACGAAACGAAAACACAAGAATACTATTAGTTATTCAAAAAACAACATTAATGTGGCTGGTTGGTAAAAAGTTCAGTTTCGATCGTGAAAGAAATTAAAACGTAAAGATACAGATATATTTTATTGCCTTTGTTACTTGCATTGTTAAACCACTCTAGAAACAAATGTACCCGTAAAGGATGAGTTTGTCGTATATCGCTCCATTATCTTCTTAACAATAACTCTTTATAGGATGAGTCGACAGACACTAGGGTTCATTACCGTGTCTGGGGCACTTTAATATGTGTTACAGAATATGGCCTTTATTTGCTACATGGAGTACAACATTAACGACACGTTTGCGTTCAAGCACGTTACCTCATTGCCCAAGAGACATACCATGCGAGGATAGTTGTATAACATTCGATTAATATATGGCTGACGTAATTGCTGGATCAATGATATATTTCAATGTGAAATAGTTTTTTATTTGGTTTTATTTGATCCAAACTTACGGCAATGCATGGTAACAATATTCCTTCGTTTCCTTTTCGAAATATCAAAGGTACGACATTATTTAACTTTGGCTTTTAAGACCAGAGAAAAGTTTATAGACGCAAAACCTCAAAAAATAAATAATTTAGTAACAAATGCTATGCATGGAATATGTTTATTATGTATAGGATCGTTTCCTTGTTCCTTTGTTCACCTTGAATGTTATTTTTAAATAACATTTAAAAATAACATAACACACGCTGATCCTGTTAACATGCAACAATTGTTCTATCTGAAAATTGACCATAATTATTGTAACAATTGTGACCGTCCAGCTAAAACCAGCCGTAAAGTCAACCACTGGTCATTTTCGTTTTATTACGTATCTGCAAGGTCCTTGTTATTAGTTTTAACATAATCCTTTGATTACCTTTATTCGATATCCACAAGTCATCATAGACCCATCAAAGATTGTCATTGAGGAAAAGATGAAATTAAGATAAACGCATTCAAATAACAGAAAGCTATATTTATCTTTCTGTTGATAGGTCTTTTAAGATGTTGATTTTTTCATACTCAAGTTCATTTCTTTAAATAACACTTTTCAGGTGTTTGGAAGAGTATATGAATAAAAAAATCAATTTTACCAAATAATAACCTCTGCATGTATTTTATACTATGTTACCTTTCACCTGTTGCGCAAAATTAAGTCTGCCGACTTCACTTTTGGTAGGAGCTTGAAAGGAACAATTATGTTAAATGTTTAAAAAAAAAGGTCCTATACAATTAAGATGTTTTCATGAAATAGGCAGATTTAAACGAGATTACGTAATGTTAACTAATAAGCATATTGGTGCACGGTCTGGGAAAATACGGCGGGTTTTCGCACTATTCTAGTAAAGGAAACACCATAAAGTAATGGTCAGGTTAAAAGTACATAATCCGATTTTATAAAACGTTTTCACTGTCATATGAAAGATCACTCGCTAAGATTGTTTTAAATTTTGTTTAAATCACATTAGCTGTTTTGATTTTATGAGCAATTTTGTATTTTATAGTTGCTTATATTTCACTGCTTAGATAATTTTATGGTTATTATAATTACACATGTTTTTACTTATAACTATATATGAAAAGGGACATGTTTCACCTGTAAAATTTCGCAGTGGTTATGAGAAACATACGAGAAACATTTTGGTACCAATATCTCAGAAAGTTTGAACAACAAATTCTAAACTTCCACGGAAAAAACAATCGCATTTACATTAAAAAACGTTTACGATCGATCATTCCTTTATACATGTACATGAAAGAACATTTCCTTCGGCATTGATGAAAAGGACATCATTTTTAATGTATGAACATTTCGCAGTCAGCTTCTGCTTTACTTTTAATGCATATATTGTTCCAGAAGAGGTGCTCAAGTATGATGTATCTGTCAAACAAACTGAGTATGATGTATTATTACCCGTGAACAGAACATTATGCTACAAGAGTTTTATGGAACTGAAAAAGATTATAGTTTGAAGGAAAAAAAGGAATTTAAAACAATGCTCATACTAAATTTAATAAGATATATATTGTAAAGTGGAAATAAATTAATGTTCTTTGTTAAACGGATATTAAACAACGACTGAGCCTTAAATACAATAGCTTATCCAGAAATCAAATTATATATTATACTTCCTGAGACGTTAGTTGTTTTTTACAGTTTTTACGTAATTTCAAAACACTACTTTACGAAGCTTATACTTACACGAACTTACATATGTTACCTTATAACCAGTTCTTAAAGCATATGTAAACACATATCAGCCGCTTGTGCTGACCTAATTTAGTTTCCTCTACTTAAAGTAACACACAATGCATTACTTAGCCTCGAAGGGTGAAATTAGTGTTCATAAACCGGATATTGTTTTGGGCATTATAATAGAAAACACAACTAGAATATAACCAAGAAAAAAATAATATTAAAACTAGGGACATCCCCCGAATGATGTGACCTGGAATGTAAAGAATTATGGAAGGAAATTAAGGTATCACATGTGCAATTTGAGAAGCTGATAATAGGCTAAGAAAATTAATGAAAATTATGGCCATTAGTCAAACAAGTTGCAAAATTAATGATATTTTCAGGACAATATCAGACAAACATATACAACAACTAGTCCAAAATCTAGAAAAATTTAGTTGGTGGAACAGTGATTAATTTGCATAAAACAAAATGGCTGCCAAAACAGGGGTTAAATTTCAAAATTGGTTAAATCGTGTTAAAAACCTTTCTACTGTATTCCGCAAATCACAAAGAATCAGAAAACGTATACCTTTACCCATCTCCGATGTATGGTTAATGAGTTATATCCAAAAACGTGAAAGGTCATATTAGGGGTCACGTGATATGTCCTATGGGAGACCAAAATTTCAAAATCGTCCGATTTTTTTCAAAATGGTCTCAAATTGTTTCTCTTGCAAAACTTTCTACATGAAGTAGTAATTAGCAATGGCTCAGATGTACCATTGCTATGGTTACAGATCAAAGTAAACCTAGGGTTTTAAATTCCAATGTAATGGTAAATATAAACTTTGTTTTGCCTGATACCATAGCAGCCACTGGTCTAAAGAACTTTAAACTATTACTTCATGTAGACACTTTTGCGAAAGGAACATTTTGAGACCATTTTGAAGAAAATCGGACAATGTTGAATTTTGTGTCTCCCATAGGACCTATTGCGGGACCCCTGATATGACCTTTCACATAATGGGATATAACTCATCAACCATACATCGGAGATGAGTAAAGGTGTACTTTTTCTGATTCTTTGTGATTAGTGGAACACAATAGAATGGTTTTTAACACGATTTAACCAATTTTACCCCCTGTTTGGGCAACCATTTTGTTTTATGCAAATTAATCACTGTTCCACCAACTAGATTTTTATAGATTTTTAACTGGTTGTTGTTTATGTTTGTCTGATATTATCTTGTAAATATCATTACTTTTGCAATTTGTTTGACCAATTTTTTTATTTTTACTAGCCTATAAGTAAAAAGGGAAATTTGAACATTCGAAACATACCTTCACTGATATTACTCATTCTACTTGCTCTAAACTCTAAATTATAATAGAAAACGCAACTAGAATATAGCCAAGAAAAAATAATATTTCAAATAGGGACATCTCCAGAGTGACGTGACCTCGAATGTAAAGAATTAAGGAAGGAAATTAGAGTATTACATGTGCAAATTGAGAAGCTAATAAGTAAAAAGGGAAATTTGAACATTCTAAACATACCTTCCCTGATGTTACTCATTTTACTTACTCTAAGCTATATGTATGAGCCACTTACTTTGTAACACGATTGGGGATATCTACGCTGGTCCAAGCATTCTACGTTTTGCATCTTTACGATATTAAAGTAAGACATCACAATATTGTTTGGAAGATCAAAGAAATACTGTTAATCATTGGCAAGTCAAGGTGATTTGTGTGGCATCATTTTTAGTTAAACGATTTCAAGTGTGTTCATAGAAATGACAAAATCATCGAGACAAAAAATTATACGTCACCGTATACTAAAAGAAGATTTTGGTTCTGAGTTGATTTATTCTTCAGCACTTGATTCTGAACTGTAAAAGGAGATGATTACTTGCTTCAGGGCGAACATTGCTTTGGCAGATATGCAATCTATATATTTTAACATTCGGTATGTGTTAGAATTATCAAACACTCGAGACATATTTCTTGATTTAGGAATTTGTTACGCAGAAATTGTGAGTGCATTAATCATTTCAGTTCTTTGAATCCATGGTTTTTGTAAATCGAGATAAATTGAAAACCTTGTAAAATATAAAATTGGATGAGAGTGAACACGAAATAAATGGTGCGAAAGTAATAAAACACAATCCTGAAATAAGCAACTATAAAAAACAAACTGCTTTAACAAATCAATAGATTGTCAAATATTCCAAAACGTATTTGATACTTGCGGATCTGATAATTCTTAATTCTGCCATGGCAACCTACTGGGAGGGAGGAGACATTGATATAGACACTATTTTAGTCATACTTCAAACGCTATAGTTGTTGGATTTAATTCGTGAACGCGTACTCTGAGCCTTGTGCGTACACGCGAACTAAACAACCTTGAAAATATACGCTCGCGTCAGGGATCACTGCGTACTTACTATAAACACGCGTTCACGAATTAAATGCAACAATAATAGGTTTCTTCTAGTGTTCCAATTTTACACATTGCACATGGACATCGAATAAGCCAGGTTTTCCCAGTACGTAACGCTAATCTTAATTATAATATAGAAGATTGTCTAAAACAAAATACTCGTGAATACACGTTGTCGTACACTGATCTCAGTTCTTCTCAGGCTGTCAATTGTTGATGCTTAACGTCTCAATCTTAAATTTGATCGTGGAATTTTATTTACCTGACAGGAGGCTTAGCGATAAAAAAAAGCTGCAAGCAAAATTTAGAAATATATTCTAAAAGATAGTTTGTGATGTCACGAAAGATACGTACTCATATAATGCAACATTTTGAAAATGGTTAGAAGAGTTGATCCTTGAATTGTTCACTTGTTCTTGTCAAAATAATTTGAACTTAATTCTTTCAATTATACAATCTGCAAAAGTTTATATAATTATGTCGTCACAATAACTCTTCCTCGAGCAAAATTATTTAAAAGATAGGAAGCGTTGTTTCAAATCTTCACTCTTAATTCGTTTGATTATTCTACCACCATACTTGATGCACCCGGTTTTGTGTTCAAGTTGAAATGTTGCATTGATTGCCTTATGCATACATTGGATCTAACAACATAATTTAATGTTGAGATATGTAAAGCAAACTCAAATGATTCTTACGAGAAGGGTTAGACACATGTATATATACTAGTAACAAAAATGGTATGTTCTGTGGCTTTTTATATCATTCTTTAAACAACAGATAATATCTGTGGCTCCCTGTTGCTTATATGAAATAATGAACATAAGATTGCAAATGGCAATTCCATTTATCGAATTGAATTGCTTATAAATTACATCAAGATAATGCATCCAAGGCAATAATCATGATGGAATCTCAAGAAGAAACCTCCTAGTATTTAAATGTTTCAACATAGAAAGTCTTGAGATGAACAAAAGATTCGTGATTTCACTTGGGTTTCCGACTAAATTACGGGGTTATTGCTATTACACGAAATGCACTTTGGCTGTGGGCTCTGAGAAAAGTAATTATAGTTATTGCGCCAATCTTTTAGTAGCAGGGTGTTTCACGCAATATAGCCCTATTCATAAACCATTGTCTACGTAAAGCAAGCTATTGGCTGTAAAATACTAAATCATTTCGTTTGTGTTTTCTGTTAGAACCCTAAAGGTGGACCTTTGTTTTCTATTTTTTACACAAAATCACTATATCATTTAAACAGGGCATGCATAATATACATTTAGGTGTATGAAAAACACATATATACATACATACTTATAAATGTTACTAATAAACAAAGTATAACGAACTAGGACATTTAATTTGACCGAGAGAATGAGAGATGCAATGAGAGATACTTACAAAGCAGCTTATAATGTAACAAGTGAAACATATAGTATCGCATACGTTAAGTAAAAGGGAATTACAAAAAAGGGGAACACAATATTATCTAGATATTAAGAAAATACCTCTCCGTTTAAACTTATGTTTGCTTTTCAATATATGAAGTTGAAGGATCGGAGTAGACAACTAAAAGATATCAAATGTTCAGTGGTTACAAGTGGTGTAACTGAAGTGAAACCAATACTGTCAGTGTCATACAGTAAACATGACCATGGTAAATGTTTTATATAGTCAAACGATATTGATACTATTATTTCGACATAAAAAACAAGTACTGCTTTAACTTCAAACAGCAATCTTATCTATCCATTCAAGTACCTTCAACCTACTTATGCATGCTGTCAACATCGAGGTAATATTCTTGATTAAATGATGTCCTGGTGATGAGTTAAGGAAACCGATTGACGTGATCTGAAAAAAACCAAAAACGGGGTAAAAGGAGAGTTCTGTTTCTTTCATTTGATTAAAGATGTATCTTTTTTCCGACTTACTAACCAATTCTTTAAATACAAATGGATTTCTAATTTGATCTGTCTAGATAAACTTTGATTGACACGGATCACTTTTCAATTGAACAATATTATACACTCGCTTGTTTGTTTACATCCAGACAAGATAGTCAATGATGCCCTAGTTTGTCCACCTATTTCAGGATGTTAAATTCGATAAGCATCTTCTAGTCAATGATTTTCTGTTACAAAGTGGGTTTGCTACAAACAATGCCAATAGGACAGAAAGCATTAACCATGACAATATATAGAATACCCTGTATATGTGACTGTTTTGCTCAAACGAGTCGTAAAATCGGATTCTGGTCATTTTTTACTTTTTTACTTACTGTAAAGACCAATATGTTATAAAGATTAACACTTAAGTAGTCATGGTCCTCCACATGCCCGTTAGTGGTCAAGGGGGTGGGGGAGGGGGGTCCTTACGGACCCAACACAAATTTTACGTTGAATCTCTGGTTACCGGTTAAGTACCTCAAATGAACTAAGACAAAGAAAAAAAAACCTGAAAAAGTTGAAAACTCACTTCCAAATGAATTTTTTACATAAAATTTAGCTCATATTTGCAGTATGTAAATACAATTATATTTCTGAAATAAAATTAGAAAAAAATTGATCGATTACGATTTTATGGGCAAAATAAATTTTACGAGCGCCGTTGAAAATGCTTATTTATGCTAATTAGCATGGGAAGGGATGGGTTGATTTAAATTTGTTTGCCACCAGGTGAAGGGTATGGTAAAGTTAGACAAATACATAGAAGGCGATGAAATATTACTTCGCGTTTTGCGCTGACGCGCAAAAACCAAATGTTGGGTCCATATGGACCCCCTTGACCACTTAACTGTTAAAATGATAACCCAATGAACATCGACATCACAAGTGACATTATTGCACTTTAAAGATCGCCGTTAAGCAAAAGCACAGAATATATCCCACAGTACATCGTGTGTTTTATTTGCAACATTCATCTTTATCAGTCAACATCATTTCAAGTGTCGATGGAGGATTGACATATATTTCGAATGAAGACTTAATAATTATTATTCTACAATCCCTTGATTTAGGACATTACGATATGCTTTTGATGAAATTCGTATACATTACATGACAATCAATTTTGAAAGGATTTACTTATACATGTACATCAGATCAGTTCAATATCTGTCTGCACAACCTGCTGCTATCATTTGGTTACTAGCAGCATCCATATGTAGCATTGAAATGATAGTTTGCTTTCGACTTTTTCGTGTTTTTTCTTCTTAGAAACCCACCTTGGCATGATTTTTTCGACATGAAGTTTGCCGCCTTACGGCTATTTGGACCTGTAAAGGCACATGAGTTAATGAAAATATTAAAACCCACTTGCACATACTCGAATTTACACCTCGCATACCTAGAAGAGCGATATGTGGATATCAATATACTTTTTAAATCCTGAATTATTTGTATATTTTAGGCAAATCTAAGGTGCATATGAAATGCATGTATTACCATCAAGTTATTTAGTTCTCTTCACTTAACCTCATTTAAATGTAAGCAAACTATCATGATCAGAGAAGACACTACGCTTGTGTAAATAAAAATGCTCTCTCTCTCTCTCTCTCTCTTCCCTGTTTTTAACATTACCTATTATCTCCCTATGCTATTTTCTCATCAATGTGATCTCTTTAGGGAGTTGACACTGACTTATATAACCTTCACTTACGTCACTTTTTGTAACTAATTCGAAAATAACCAGATATGGACACAAAACAACGGTGTTCAATTTCATTTGATTCGTGATTCAAAACAATATTTCGTCACTACTACCAAACATTTGTCAAACTGTCCACATAATTAACTTTAATCAAAAATACTACCAATATTACAAAAAGCCTTCTCTCTCTCTTTTTCTTCCTCATAGTATAATTGACGCTATTTTAGGAACATTTATCTATCCTCTGTCAATGTTATTGCCTTCTAATACCAGTAAAATCTTTAGAGAATGAGAATTGAGTTAAAAAAGCCTTGACTTTACGTCATTTTATACAGACATTTCATGTTATTCAAAAATAACTTGGAATGGACACAAATACGATGACCTTCACTTTCATTTCATTAAAAACATTAAAATTGAGTAGAAACGATCTTACGTCAAACCGATAGTTTATTACGTTATTTTTATGACCACAGAGTGCTGTCTGCATAAACAAATTTTGTGTTTTAAGTTTTAATTAATAACAAATATCACAACATGCACTCCAAAAATATACGATATAAAAATAAATTTCGGTAACTTACCGTCCATTAAATAAAAATGTACGTTTATCACCAAACGGTAAAATGCAAAGTGTAGCAATAATAATCATAGCAATGATAAACAAACGTGTATATATTTCAAATGGTAAAAAATCTATCTATTATTCAAATCTTGTTGTCAAAATTTATGTTGATTAATTACGCGGTCGCTTCAAAACTCAACCGGGGATTGCCTACCGGTTCTTGGCGATTCAACCGGAATAAACAATAGCCAACCGACCAGAACCGGAAGGCAACCGCCGGTTAAGTTTTGAAGCCATCCCTAAAGTACTTTAATACCCTTAACACGTGAATGATACTTATTTAATATATAATTTTTAAACGATTGATGTGTTTGCAAATTTCTTTGTATATCTTGTGAGCCGAGTTTTGTAAAGAATTCAAATCTTCGGACTAGAATAGAAAATAAGTTTGTATTCTGCTTGAAACATATATTTGTTTATGTGATTTATATATCCAGCTTATTGAGATTTGTGTTTATTGATATACCGGTATTAAAGTGTTGCAGATGTCATTAGCCTTACAGATGACCCAATTGATATCAGCATATTGTATGATTGAAGATGAATAAGCATTGCCTTATCTTTAAGACAATATCTTTATGGAACCGATAAATCTTTGAATAATTCAAACCAAATCTACCATCTAATGAAAACAGCTGCATGCAACTAGAATTCTAGTTATCAGTAAAATTTAACTAACCGTAATTGTTTTGATAAAAGATGTTGATTTACTTTTTGTTGTATTTTATTTCTTTTGTTAAAAATATTTTTCCTTTTTAAAAACGATTGGTTGCTTTGAGATGCAGATCACATCTAAATGCAATATTGCCAGTACATAAACCTCTCAAGCAGTTCTTTTTTGGCTCATCCACACTTCATAGCTTACGATTGCTTTGCGACAATATTCAAAGAAGCCTGATTATTACTAGAAGAGGATAATAAAATAATACAATTGAGCAACAATGAAAGTGGGTAGTTGGTAGTCATTATAAATAAAAAATTTAACGCTTGATCTCAACTCAAATGTGTGACATACTTCGAATTTCGCCTAAAACTCCAAGCTGTTATACCATGGATATAGTAGAATTATATCCATGGTTATACCATATATATAAAAGGTACATCAGAGGCCCTAAGAACGTTTGGTGCCTATAGTATAAGTGTTCGCATCACCACAAAAATCTTGTCGTCAAAAACATGTCCTGTATCACTCAAGAACAAAAACTGAGAAAAAGGACACTGCTCCTGTTCATCACATACAGTGTTCAGGCAGAACACTTAGGGGCCAAATGCACAGAAACGCATATTGGTAAGACTGAACGAACCGTCGTTCTAGTAGCACCTCATTCGAAATCTCCCAACATATTCATATTGAGTCACCTGGACATAATATCACATTTGAGGAAGTAAAAGTCCAGGACCAGGACTCAAGATATTTTAAAAGAGGGGTCAAGTAGGTCATCTACATCCGTGTCAACCAACCATTCTTAAACAGAGACGGGCCGATACAAACTTCCAAGAGTGTTTGACTCGATTTTGAGGTAGCGTGTCCGAAAGGTCACTGACCTCTTACAGGGGAAGCAGGTGGCGCATTGGTACTTCCCCCCCTATGCACCTATCAGACCAGGACTGTCAAATAAATCTGACCATCTGACAGAGGACCCTCAGGGAAAGCAGTGCTAGACACAGATGAGGCTATCCTCTCTAGCTAGCTCCTTGAGATAACATACAATTTATACAAACGGTTATCTTGTTATAAATTAAGTAAGGTTTCTTAAGGTTCCATCAAAGTGCATTCAGGCTGTAGTGGACTTAAATACACCTGCCTAAGCGAACAAATCAGGTCAAGGAGATTTCTTCATTTTACTAAATTAATTTGTAACTAAATCTATAAAAAGTAAAATATATGAGTATTGAAATACGATATTTTATAATTCCCAGACAGGTGTTAGCACTATTGATATAAGTCCACCCTTCTCATAATCGATGGATTCGACTGACAATAATCAAAGCATACCCGGGAAATTTAATAGACATACGTATG
>JXSR01S033854.1:3749-20538 GCA_000969725.1 Ophiothrix spiculata
AACATTACAATCTTTTCCTGTAAAGTTCTTGCCTTTACCAGATAGTCAGAAAGGTGTTATTTTATAGTCCATAAAACAGATAAACAATGTAACGTTTGTTTCATTTCAATCGGTAATCTAGAACAGAAGTTATGTTTTGTCAAACATTTGGATTTTTAAGTTTATTATGAAATTGGACCAGACAAAAATCCACCCTAATAATTGATAAAACATAACTTTTGTTGTACAGTACCGAAATCTTAAAGATCAATTCATGGACTATAAAATGTACCGCTTACATACTATCTGACTGTCCGTTAAACCTAAGAAAATTAAACGCAAAGATTTTAACGTTATTACTGGGACACCCTGTACAAGTCACAAGTCAGACTTTGCACCCGCAGCTTGAGCTCTGGTAGGTGGGTATAATTGTATGTGGATTTGATTTGTAAATGGTAGCATTCACAGAGCAGAATCGTACGCACTCATTTAAGGTAGTGACAGTGCGAGTCTACGCTCACAACTTTTGAGCACAAGTTCAAAAAATCAAATCCACAAAATAGGATAAGATATCAGAAAAACAGCACTACTACATATCAGCATAATGGTTTGTTTGCAGCCAATATACATGTACTGCACTGATAACATACTTAAATGTTGGGACATTTGAAATTTGAGTTGAAAAAAGTTACGACTAGACACATTAAAACTGTTGGAAACATTACACAATGTTATTAATATGTACAACTCAGATATATACAAATCAAATTTAATGGAAGACAACTCTATCTATCTATACAATGACTGGCCAACTATAGCATATAGTTGAACTGTTGCAATACTGTTTACTGTCTCAATGGACATACCTTGAACCTTACAAATTATGTCAACATTTTCCATGTTTTCATTTCTTGAACCTTACAAATTATGTCAACATTTTCCATGGAAGTATTTTCTCTTTTTCATAAATCAATTCTTGTAATATATTATTACTATCAAAAACTTGATTCTCTGGCTATTAAAAAGTCCCCTTTTATTCTTATCTGAAATTTTGAAACCAAGCACTGTCAACAAATTTCTTGACACAAGCTTACAACACGCACAGATTAATGAGTGCAAACTAAGGAATTTTTACTGGGGAAATATTCTCCGCCATCTTGTGTCATTCATGGAGCAGCGTTATTGTACCTCCGGATATATTAGGAGTTTGGCCTGATATCCAGGCAGATTGCGTAAATTTTAACTTGACGCATATACAGCATGTGCACTTTGTTTCACACGCAAAGCGTATCTGCGTTTCAAGTAGGGTGTACTGCGACTTGCTCTGATCAAATTACGCCAATTTTCCCAACTATCCGTTTCGAAGACACTTGATGTGTGGCACGCAGGGCCGTAAAATGCCGGAGGTACAATAACTCACCCTCCATGAGCGACAATCCAAGATGGCTGCCGTCCCATAGGATTTACACGGCGGTGAAATCAAAATGGCGGAGAATACCGGTTCCCCTATAAAAATTCCTTGGCGCAAACCATACCATTCATTGCCAAGACTCATGGTTGCTGTACGCTGTTGTAAATGTTATAACTTTTGAGAACATGCTCAAAAATAGGCAGGAATAAAAGTACTAGTATCCAAATCTCCACATCTGGTGACAACTGCATCGGTTATATATATAATTTGATCATGATTCCGGGTTAAGAATAATAAGTTTTCCCTTTAAGTACTGTGTCACTTCGACATGTAAAACGGCAAGCAATCACGTCTCGGTAATTAGTGAAAGTTGTTGCCTCACAGTTACTGAGTAGGACACAATTGTATAACTAACGCCATGCTTTGCCACAAAAAAGTTGCATTTAAATGATTTGATCCAACTGTGCCAAACATGTTGAAACCAAAGCAACAAAGTTATTTGTTTCTAATAAATTTCGGACACAGACATGGTTTTTGAGCACAACCAACACATGTTTGTGTCCGAGATTTATTTGAGAAAACAATAATCGTTCTGACAAATCACAAAATGTTCTAAGCACAAAAGGGCCATGATTGGATAGTTGGTCATTGCCATTGCAACAAACTCTCTGAAACCAGGGGACACAGGTAATTGGATTACACATAACAAAATGAATTACTAAGATCAGAAAAATAGAACATAAATCAATATAAATAGGCAAACACTTCTTCATTCAGGCAAAAGAAACAAACAGTTGACACAATTTGTAATACACCCATAGATATGGAGGGGAGATATCAAACTACAATTGTAATGGAAATGTCAGACATGGGGCTCAAATTGAAGGCATTCGTTCCACGGTCAACTTCAGATGCAGTGATTCGGTTGCGCGTAACGACCAACAGCGCAAACGTTACTTTACATGAATGGTACACAAACATGAATGCAAATATAAATGTGTGTTTCCATGCATAACAACAAGGAATGCACCACCATTACATATCTGAATACAATTTACTCCCCACACAAAATAAAAATATCACCTAGTTTGGTATCTCTCCTCCAAATCTATGATTACACCACTCTATACTTTGATCAACACTAAATAGGCTTCTCTTCATTAGCAAGTAAACATAATCCCACTTACACATGCGCCGTAGATACTGAAACGTGAGTTACACATACCACGCGCGCTGTGTCTCCTGCAGTTGTGCCATGTTCTGTTACGTAATATGTACGCGCTTATCTGTATCAATTCAAGCTTTGAAGAGGGCCGCCTATTTGGTGTTGATCAAAGTATAGCCATAAAGCTGAAGAGACTCAAAACTTTCCCAAACCGAGCAAATCTTCTTTTTCCTTCTCATGTCTTTCTTCAGTTTCTGATTTTCGTTGAATAAAAAACTTTCATATCAAACTCTAGTACCAGAATCACCAAGTATTATATAAAAATAATCTTGTGACTTGGAGGTTAAAAATGCAAAACAAAAAATGAAAAGGACTCCCTTCTTTGAAGGTAAATACTGCTATGCATAGACAAACGTTAACAAAATACATACATAAACCCAACCATTTGCCACAAACATAAGTACTGATAAAGATAATAAAAACAATCTTCGGGTTAGTACGTAGGTTTAACATAATTGGCATAAAAAGAAAAATTATCAATACTTGTAAAATTCCAATAAAGTGCATGTTTTCTGTGTTCTGGTATCTCCCCTGTAAATTTAGGATGTATGCTCTTTTTTTAAGGCTGTGAAGTTGCTACAAAGTTTATCGCCCCTGATTAAGATGAATTCTCCATAAATCACATCTGTTGGGAGGTTTGGTACATTTGAGATAAGAAGCAAAACATATGCGCTACAGTGGAATTTTAGATTACTTGCTATTGAAGTCACTAATAAGTACAATGAAATGCATAGGAGTATAAAAGTATAAAAATAAATCTACAATGCATAAAAGTTATATAAGGAAGCTATCCTGATATTAAGCTAAAGGCACAGTAATTTATCAGCATGTTACAAATTTGCCTGAGCAAGGTTGTTAAAAATTGGAATTGTGTTATCGTTGTAACCCTTTAAGCCAGCATTACTGAATGGCAAATCTATTTCGACTTAGAGTCAAGTCTCTCTTTTGGCATATAACATATTCTAATCTAAAATTTAAAACTCTTAAAAGGGGCAATTCATGATCCACTTTTCACCCTCAAGGTCACCTCTATCAGATTTAAGTTTTTTAGCTGATAAGAATCCTCAAGTGATATATGTTATGATCCCCAAACCATTCTTCCATATGTGCTTGCATTTTTGAGAAAAGTGAGAAAATGTGTCATTTTCTAATTACTGTCGGGGCCCCGACAGTAATTACAACACAGTAGTCTATGGGGATTTTCAAAATGCTGAAAAGCCTGTAACTTGGAAACGAATGGTCGGAATCAAGTGAAATTTTCAGTATATATTTATGTTGTACTCTTCTTTTTATTTAGCTAGAAAAGAAGCAACATCAAAATCATGAATTGCACCTTTAACTTAAAAGTATATCTTATCAAAATATAGCTTAAAATCACGTTTAAAAAAAAATAATAGACTTGTATTTGTAAAAATCATATAACATGTACACAGAAGTGAAAAACTAAGCTGAAAAAAAAAAATATTGGAGCAAAACATATCAGGGATGTGATTGGCCTTTTGGGAAAAAATCCTGGCTACTGTGAAAAATCCTGAAAAACCAGCGTAAAATTGGTGTAGAATGACCAAGAATGGGCTGAAAACAAATAAAATTGCGAAAAATCTTGAAATCTAAACAAAAAATCCTGAAGAATCACATCACACACCTGAAATATAGAGTTATATCCAAGGAATTTATATAGGGGAACCAGTTTTCTCCGCCATCTTGTGTCGCTCATGGAGCAGAGTTATTGTATCTCCGAATGTATTCGGAGTTTGGCCCGATATCCTAGCAGATCGCGTAAATCTTCACTTGACGCATATACAGCGTGTGCATTTTGTTTCACGCGCAAACCATGTCTGCGTTTCAAGTAGCGTGTATTACGACTTTCTCTGATCAAAGTACGCCAATTTTCCCGCTAATCCGTTGCTAAGACTCTCGAAGTGAGGCACGCGGAGCCGTAAAATGCCGGAGGTACAATAACTCAACCTCCACGACCGACAATCCAAGATGGCTGCCGTCCCATAGGATTTACACGGCGGTGAAATCAAAATGGCGGAGAGTATCTGTTCCCCTTTATAAATTCCTTGGTTATATCAGATTTTCTCATATTTACATGCAATGGGTCCTACACTCTGAATGTTTGTTTTCTGTATACAAAGAATGGTGATTTTTATACCACTAAAAAGGCAAGTTTGATAAAATTATTCCAAATACATGACCTGATTGTCTGAGCATGTACCATATATTTCTGCTGTCCTGAACACTGGCCATTTGAATTTATGATAAGTCACGTCCTGTTTGTCTTTACCGGTATTCAATAAGGTTAGCACCAAATTGTCAATTTTGACTAATCAAAAATGATACTTACATAATCGTAAGTTAATACTAAAATATCTGCTACAAGACATCATTTGATATTTTGCCCAAACACTTCAAATGATACTGAGACTTGCACATCACTTGCATAATAACTTCTTGAACATCTACTTTTTTCAAATTGGGCCAGAATTTGGGATTGGCAGAGTTTTGATATATTTTGTCCTGGGGCCCTATTTCATAAAAGTTAAAATCAACCTTAGTCTTAAATTTAGGATAACCCTATCTTTTCATATGATGAAAATTCAGAAAAAGTCTTTATTCCTTTATGTGGTGACTAGGTTCAGATTATCATGCGCATATCCGGAATATATTTAAAACAATACAAAATTGTTACAACTTCTGTATATGTAGTGACTAGGTTTAGATTATTATGTCCAATACAGTATTAATAAGTAAGATCATGAATGCAGAAAAATAGCAGAAAATTTCAACTGATAAGCACACAGTAATATGGCTATAAAACTAATTGTGGATAATTGTCGCCTTCAGAATCAAAGCCTAATGATTTACTTTAAACAGAATACTGGATTTAGGCTAAATTACCAAACCAGGCCTGAGACTACAGGGCTACCGTTCACCTTATTGACAGGTGCTAACCCGAGTTAACATTGGCATGGTATAAAGTGTGACAGCAGTGAAGTACACTGGTTGTTTATAAGTACCAAAGATTTAGACAGAGAGATTCCAAAAACCCATTTCAGATAAATTACTGAACCATCACGGAGCTCACTTCGGGGTAATAGGTCCTTACCTATTGCTATGTATCATTTTACAGGTGTAAAGTAAGGTTAGTGTAAATGTGCTGCATTTAAAGACGATCGCGGTGTTAATTTTCACCAACAGATGGCAGTGTTACAGAATCGGTTGTCGGTCAGCGGCGGGATGATTTTGACATAACACGCGCGTGGTAATTATCTATGTGTATGATTTGCACCTTGCACACACAACGCAACACACGCACTGATAACTTAAGCATTCTTCCCAGAAAAATAGCATGAAATAGTAATGAGTGATCCCGAACCAACTGCCCAGTGGTGAAACTTTTTATGTGTGTTTTCCTTTACTACAAAATGCTGATTTTTTTCAAATATTTTCTACCTACAGAATTTTCTAATTTTTGGCTGATCAACTGTGAATGTTAAGTGGATGTTAAATCGCGAAAACAAATATGGGGTCACCTACTGTTTTAAAAAGATAGCTGGAGATGAAATTACATGGGATAAAATCTAAAAAACAATTTTCATCAACGGAAAGATTGAAATTCAGTGCCATAACAAGGAACAGCTAAAAAAAGTTAATTTCATCAAGTTACCTAACGCAGGAGTTTTCAAGTTACAGGCATGAGAATGATTTTTCATTAAAATATCTGAATTTGGTAAAATTTAAGCAAAAAACCTCTAAAGTGGTTAAATCGAGCTCCAAATTATCTGAATTTGGATGATTTTGGATGACAAAGTATCTGAAATCAGATAATTATCTGAAGATTCTCATGCCTGAAGTTATTGTCCATTAAAAGGAAAATGACGTCATGACGTCACAGCACGCTGAGATGATCGGTGACCCCCATCTTTTATTGCTGAATTTGAAGTTTATACTATAATCTATTAACCAAGAAAAAAATAAACAAATTCTGTAGGTAGGAACTTATTACCACGATCATTTTTAAGATGCAGCATCTTAGCAAAGGCATTTGATAATGTCGTCTTCAGTTCCAGTAACCAAACCTGATCATCCCAAAATTGCTCTCCGTAGTGGTTCATTTTAAATACAGCAACATTTCTTTGGAATCTCCCTTTTTAAAATCTTCAATCTATGCAGAACTTGGATAGTGCTCATATATCTCTATAATGTTAATTGTAGGTATGTAAGCCAGACCATACCTCAGCAGACCTTACCATGGGATCTATGCAGAACTTGGATAGTGCTCATATATCTCTATAGCGTTAATTGTAGGTATGAAAGTCAGACCATACCATAAGCTCAGCAGACCTTACCATGTACTGATCATAAGTTAATCAATATATAGTAAGGCTCATACTACGGTTGATCTTCTTTCCTATGAGTCTTGATGCGTTAGGCGCTCTGGGTTTGCCAAAGATGGGTTTGGTGGTGGGGTTGGTGGTTGCATTCTGGGCTTCTTGAAGCTCCCTGCAGGAATGGAAAAAAACACCAAACAATGAAATCAGGCTTAGTTATCAATCAATCAATCAAACAATCAATCAATGCTTACAAGTACTTGCATAACATGTATACCCCATGAAGGAGTCTATTCGTACAGAGGACCCACGGCTTTACGTGACTGTCCGACCACAGAGCAAGTAGAGTAACGTTTCTTGCCCAAGGAAACAAGGAGAGTTATAAAGGTGATGATTCTTCCGTCACTTCTGGAGAAAGGATAATAATTACCTGAAAGGCCAGGTTACACTGGCATCAGGCCTTGAATTAAAAAAAAAAAACCAGGAGCTCGATGAATTACTCTCCAGGTGGCAACGAGGAGCTCAATTCATTGTTATTATAAAATGCAGATTTCAGACAGCAAGTTTCTTGAAATAAATTCCCCCTGCAATAAGTAAATCAAAGAAATCATTAGGTAATTGAATATATAATAAATAAGTAAATTATTGAATGAGTACATCAAAGAAATAATTAAATAATTGAAAAATTGATGTTTTTTCTGTTATTGTTTATTTTTGGAAATTAGTAGGTTTTTCGTCCAACCTTCCATTAATAGGTAAATAAAGAATACATTATTACATTTACCATCAACCAATGAAATAGGTCATGAATAAAGATGTATGCCTTATAAGGCATAAGTCACACCCAAGAATCAACTTTGATCAACTGAGGGCAGTATGCAAACATTTTATATAGGTCATAACAAATGATTGCATCAACTTCTTGTTGAAAAAAAAGTCAAAACAATTGGCCATATACAGTCCGAAAATTGATGATAACGAATGAAAAGAAATGCCGACATTGATATATCATTTAAGTTTTTGAGTTTGACGGGCCTTTCTCCAGCCGTGACATTTTTTTACAGATTAAGTCGGCAGCCAGTGGGGTGATTAAACATGTGTTTATCATTGATTTTTGAACAGAAAAAAATTCATTGCACGTTGTGTGATGCATATGACAGTACAAATGGATACAAGTCCGATGCGATGTCCCGTTTTGTTTTTCCCGACCCACTTTCTCTCAGAAGTTGCAATAATTTGCCATTCTATCCCGAAAATATTTTGTCAAAAGAGATAAAAAGTGTTATCTATTCACATTATTACGCCTCTTTTTCTTACAAACATGTTTTGTTTCTCCAAAAATATTTATATATGCACTTCCAATCTTTTCCTTCATTTTCTCACATCTCATACATACATATAAATTTACCGTGAGTACGGCTCGTCTCAGGGGCAATTTTACGTAAAGTACTTGTGCCCTTTACTCTAATTTTAACCGGATCCGGGGCAATTAGACGTTATATGGGCGAAAATTTGCACTTTTGCGTCAGTTAAAAAAAAGTTCATTAGATTAAAGTAAACTGTTCTTCAAGAGGTATGAAATGATGGAGAAGTGAATCATGACACAGATGTTTTTTATTGGTAGGTTCATTTTAGGAAGCTTTGACTATTCATTGCAGTGTAAATTTACCGACTCGTACTTGCAGTTTTAAGGAGCGCGGTTATTCGCGCACCTTGGACAATGTTAAGGAGCTCCAAGGAGCGCAATCGCGCCAGCACTCCTTAAAAAGCATGGACTGTGGCATATAGTTCTTGGATTTAATTTGTGAACGTGTATCAAGAGTCTTGAGCGTAGACGCAAACAACATAACATTGAAAATGTACGCTCGCGTCAGAGACCACTGCATACTTGCTATAGATACGCGTTCACAAATCTCATCCAACAACAACAGAATTTCCTACATTGCTTACCTTGAAAGCACTGCATTTTGGAACTTGGCCACATTGAGTTCTTTCTTCAGCTGTGTGTACGACCTGACTGAGTTCGGGCATATGACCGGGTGCTGCACTAGTTTCAATGTGGACAGTCTGTCTGAAGCATCTGGAGCTACCATGCTCTGAAAATGTAAAGAGTTGTATGTTATAAGATTACTACAATAGTTACATTTATCAGGTCAATTAGAGATGACATCAGTTAAAAAGAAAATGACAGTCTGCAAGTATTAAAATATTGGTAGTGATATAAAAGGGCCTGAGCCCTTCAGATGCCGATACATCATCCACTAGATTGAAATAGTTTATTTCTCTAGAGTCTATTTTTATTGGATAAAATAGTAAATGGTATAGTCTATTTAGCGGAATAGACTAAAACTATTTCGCCGTCACTGTGTACAACGTAAATATATGGTCGACCGTGCAAAATACCCGTATTTATGGTACTTTTGGCTTGAATTATGAGACATGCGAAAGTAGTCTATCTTTTTTTTAAAAGATTGGAATTAACTTTCTCGTAAGTACCTATTGGTAATAATCAATCTTTGGGTTTTGCTCATGTTTGCACACTGAATTTAACTTTCAAATCAACTTGTTTTGAAAGCTGGTACCAAGAAATATCTAATTATTTCAACTTTCCACATTGTACTGTGTATGTTCCATCTGCCCAAGCCTACCCTATCCATACCTTGAGTAGATCATTGAGTTCTTTGGAGTAGTTGGGTAGATCTAGTAGATTGCCTTGCCTAATGCTATGCCACATATCCCCATTCTTGGGTAACTCTTCCCCACCTGCCCAAGCCTACCCTACTTTACCCTATCCATACATTGAGTAGATCATTGAGTTCTTTGGAGTAGTTGGGTAGATCTGGTAGATTGCCTTGCCGTATGCTATGCCACGTATCACCATTCTTGGGTAACCCTTCCCCACCTGCCCAAGCCTACCCTACCCTACCCTATCCATACCTTTAGTAGATCATTGAGTTCTTTGGAGTAGTTAGGTAGATCTGGTAGATTGCCTTGTCGTATGCTATGCCACATATCACCATTCTTTGGTAACTCCTCGCCGCCACCAGCTGCATACACTGTTAAGGCTAAGGAAAATGTATCGGCTTTCGGAAGATGACTGAAATCCTGGAAATGGGGAAAAAGGAAATACCGGTGTATCACTTTTTCTATTAAATTAGGGTCATGTTTTTTATTGTGGGGTACATTTGTGTTACATGTGCCAAAATGAGGAAAACTGTATCATTTTCCGGTTATGACTTAATAACTCAAAAAGTTTACACTGGAACCATATAAAAGTATATATATTCTGAAAGAATATAGTGTAGCGAATGCAAAAATAGTAGTTAAGGTCAACATATACAGGGTGGCCCATATGTTATACAGGGTGTAACATGCCAAAATAGGTAGAAAATCTAAATCTCATTATGAGCCCCATCAGTGAATATGGAATGGTAACTTCATATTCTAACAAGTGGTTAGTGTACTTATGTAAATTACCCACCCAGTCATATAACATTCATTAATTAGCTACGTTTCATATGTACATACAGGGTGGCTCAAAATACATGTCATATTTAGTGATATTTTAATTGGTACGCTAATCAAAATGATACATGCTAGGTTTTTATGGTGGATTATGACTAATTATATAACATTTGCAAAGCTAAACTTATTAACAGACACATGATCCATTCACTTTCAATGATTTTGGATTCAGGGTGTCCAAAAACAAACATTTTGCAATGTATACTGCAATATACACGCTATTTTTATTTTCATTTACCTTGTTGCACATTTTAATTATTACTTATACATGTTATTTGGGTATTCTCTTTGAAATTGATACATTTTCTTGCAAAATATACGAAAACTAGACAAATAATGCCTAATTTTTGAAAAAAACATGTACCGTATCCATGCATAAGGGGTGACTTTTTAGGTCCGTATGGATAATAATTAACCCATAAAAACTTAATTAAGTGGTTTTTGTTTATTTAATTTGGGCCATGAGAGTCCAATAGGCTGTAAGTAGCAGTGTGTGCAACTTAATAGTATAAAAAGAACTAAAACAATCTTTAAAATTAAAGTAATTTACAAAATTGTTGTAAACCAAATTAAGCTATATTTATATAGGCCTACATATACTCGACATTTTGCCTTAAACTGATCTCATTAATTAAATATTTTAAGTAATTAAGAATTTTAAGACATCATTATATCAGTAAAGTAACACTATCAATTAAGAAATAATGAAAAAACTCTTTCAAGATGTAAATAACCCAATGCTAGGGACATCAAATATCAACACTTTAGTCCTCCTCCTCAACCTCCTCCTCCTCAACCTCTTCCACCCCTGACTAATTCCACTTAATGAACTATTGTAATTAATTGAGATAGTTTGCATAATTTATTACTTTTTATTCTCAAAGACTATCAAATTACCTTTAAATTAAACCTAAAACCAGTCCCCTGTGATACAGGGTTATAAAGTTATCAGCCGTTAAAGTCAAAAATATACTCGCAAATGTAACAAATCCACCTTTTTTGTATACCCACAACAAAAAATGTGACCATAGATGGCAATTAAATTATATTCAAATCAGGACAATGGCTTGTATTTACTTTTTAGTCTTAACTCCTTTATTCCGCCGCTCACAGTTACTTGCAAAAGTGTGCACGATTGGCCGGAATTTATTTTGAAGTAATATATACAAATAGCTGTAAAAAAGAAACTACAAGGCCAAATTAGTCGAAAATTTGCCTGCAAGCACCTGATATGAAGAGGTATCTAGCGCCATCATCAATTTTAGCAAATAGAATAATCCTTGTCATCTATAGCTATCATAAGTGAGAGGGCTGTGACGCTCTGAATGGCTTTCCGTCCAAATATGACGGATTATAAAAAAGACATTTCGGAGTGAAAGAGTTAATAAATCACATAAAGAAAGACAAGTTATTTTCTGAATATTGCACCCAGGGTTCAATTTCTGACATGCACTTTTAGAGATCAACATAAACATAAAACTGTCAAATGGTAGAACATTTACTATAAAGGTTTATAGTGATTTGGGTATAAGGTAATGCATAAAAATGCAGATTTAAACTGTTATTGCAAAATTAAACATATTTTCTTACATGTAACCACTTTTCATCAATGAGTGCTAAGATAACTTTGTAAATGAGTGCTAACTACCTAAGATGGCTTCATCAATGGGTGTAATCTACCTAAGATGACTTCATCAATGGGTGTAATCTACCTAAGATGGCTTCATCAATGGGTGTAATCTACCTAAGATGACTTCATCAATGGGTGTAATCTACCTAAGATGGCTTCATCAATGGGTGCTATCTACTTAAGATGACTAAATCAATTAATGCTATCTACCTAAGATGACTTCATCAATGGGTGCTATCTACCTAAGATGACTTCATCAATGGGTGCTATCTACCTAAGATTATACCTCCAAACCTTTCCTCATTGTCCAATAAGATGTTAACATTTTTAAATTTGAATTCCTTAAGTACTAAATCTTTGTCTTTTCAATTTACAATTCAAAGCCAACCAAAAATATTCTCAAACTCAAACTGCCCTCATTGTTTTGACAGGTGTTAAAATAAATAAATTCAAAAGTTTTTAAAACACGACATTAGAAAACAATAGATCAGTTAAACACTCAGAAAAAACAATCAAACAAATGCCTCTCATGTCACAGAATTAATATATATAATTTAATGAAAAAAATGTATCATTTTGAAATTATCAAATGAAAAAAAAAAAAAAAAAATCATGAATGTTTTTATCACAAGAAACGTCAAAATACCATGACAACAACCTGTTGGCAAGGCAACCCACTTTGTCAACTTCACTTTCATTGTTAAGGTCAACCGTTACCTAGTTAACGACTGCACCTGCTAGCCCGAGGGCGTTCTTTACAGCATATTGCAATTTACAAAACAATACTAAGAAAACTATTTAGATATCATTTGTTTGAAGGTCGGGCTTCATAGAACAAAAATTGCCCTTGGGATGGTTCGGTTGTAAGTAAATATATGTCACACTTCAAAACAGAGTGTGCTATTAAGTGGGAGTCAATGCACATACAGAGAATTTACACAATATTACCAAAATTTCCAGTACTGGAACCCTTATTTCAAAGAATTGATAAATCATACAGGAGTGATTCATAGTTGTTTTTTTCCCATACAATCACTTTGAATTTTTTTACTTGGATTCTCGTGTCTCAGTACCAAAATATGATTACACATGACAATATATTCTGTGGAAAATTGTTATTCACTTGCAAATTATGATCTTTTACTTTTTATGAATTTTGTCAAAAATTCTTTAATAATTAATGATAATTTCCATTTGAATAAAATGTAAATAGTTTGCTATTGAGTGGGACACAATACACATACAGAGAAATTTACTCAATATTAGCACAATTTCCAGTACTAGAAACTTATTTCAAAGAAATTGAAAATCAAACAGGAGTGATTCATAGTTTTTCCATACAATTGCTTTTTTACTTGGACTGTTGTGTCTCAGTACCAAAATATGTAATGGACAACAAACAAAAATGACAAAATATCCTGCGAAGAATTGCTATTCACTTACATGACCTTTTACTTTTGTCAAAATTCATTAATAAGTACTAAAATAATTTCCATAATGAATAAAATGATATTTTATAAGTTCAGTTTACAACAGCGATAAGCTAATAAAGTGCATAAATTAGCAATAATTAAAGGCTGTTTTTAATCCAAAATATGTAAAGTGATTCAAACTTATTTGGTGCCAGGTATATCAATTTCACTCTAGAAGATTAAAACAAAAGGCACACTTTTGTTTTTATCAAACACAAAACCCACAAAAAAAACCTTAATTGTTAATTTTGATCCTCAAACTCTTAACCAAGACAAGAGATTTTGAATTTTCATCTTTTTTTGTCTTAACTACGACAAAAGAGATTTTGAATTTTCAAACATAGGCCAATAAAAACGCTAGCCTCCTTCCTTTCTGACCATCTTTAGTTGCCAGGGCCTTCAGTTGAAAACTTGACCAGTACATATGCCAAACCCTTTCCCATTGGATGTTTCTATGACAACAAAGGGCGTTACTATGAGCATAAAGGTGTTTTATGGGTAAAGGGCCAAATTCGGCTACCTGACACCTGTTGCCGAGGTAACCTGGGAAACCCCACAACTGAATACAATAGAAACAAAGGTGTTTACAAGGGTACAAAATGGTGCCATTGTTTGGGTGGGACAGTTCATTACACCCGATTCATAATATTGGTAGACAAAGGTGTTTTGCATGTCACGGTTCATTGAGCATGACCCATAACACACCTGCTTGATGTGGGAAACAAAGACAGGGTCCACATACATACATACATACATACATATTCAATTTATATTGCGCTTATTCTTAAATAGTCTTAAGGTCTAAGCGCATATTACATACTACTGCAAAGCAGGAAAGATAAAGGCGGCTGTAGGCGGAAAACCGACAGCCTTACCCCTACGGTGGAAAACCGTAGGAGTTTACAAAAGTAATAAACACACAAAATATATAAATACGAATAGTAATAATAAAAAATGTACAATAATCACATGGACAGGGAAAGTCAAAACATCTTTGTAGAGCATGGGAAAATGTTTATAAATAACGACAGAGAACTGCCCAAAAAATGACAGAAATAGAAACTTCAGATCTAAATATAGAAATTCTGACTTGGTAACAAATATCTAAACCACACTGTTTAAAAAAGTATATTTGGCCCTGTCTCGCTGATCTACTGATTTTAATCAAACTTCCACACCCTCAAAAGCCTTGCAAGTTTTTTGTTTTTTTCTCAAAATTTAATTTTGTATCTGCTCCTGCTTCTGATAACAATACAACACACTTGGTATCATCATTGGATTTGAAACTTTTTCAGTCACTGGTATCTAACTGGATCCTATTATATTTTCTTACAGAAAAAAAAAACAGTTACAAGTCAAAATCAGATCGCCTTCTGTACTTAAAAAAGTGTGTGTAACAAAGGCCAACCGTCATTCCACCTGTATTGTTAGAAACTTTCATTACAAGTCTACGAGACTTGATAAATAACTCAGCACCTGTCCTCTTAAACAAAACCTGTGTGAAAAAGAGCAACCGTTGTCCCTCTAAATTGGCTTCTTTTGTTGAAACTAATTCTTCTTTGCCATTGTAGGTCTTCTCCTGGGGCCATTATTCTCCAAAAGAAGACCTGTTTTGGTTTATACCACAGGTGGAAACAGGTAGAAAACTCTTAATGATGTTTTTAAACAATGATGATTTTTAAAACAATTTGTAACAATTTTTACAAACAAAGAAATTAATACGGTCAAAAGGATAAAATAGAAAACAAAGCAAATTATAAAAGGAAAAAAAAAATAGATTTCTCATTAAAAATTTTAAAGTTTTATGTAAAGTGAAACCTCTGCTTCTCTTTATGCCTGTTTTGATTATATCACAGGTGGAAACAGGTTATAAACTCTGATGATGTGTCTAATTATTTTAAAGAATTTGTAACAATTTTCACAAAGAAATTAATGAGGTCAAAAGGATAAAATAGAAAGCAAAGCAAAGAATAAAAGATCTCTCATTATTTTGTTTTTTAAGTTTTTATCTAAAGTTAGACCTCTATCTCTCTTTATAAAGAAATCTGATAAAAAATATTGTTACAATTTAAATACTGTTCCTTAACCAATATACTGATTTCTGAAATTATACTTCATTCTTTTTACAACATTGATAAGAAATTGGAATATAAAAACAATTTATGTTTGGAGCAACTTTTTTTTAAAAGTTTTATTGAGGTATGACTGTTACAAACATAACTTTGTTAGGAGCTAAATAGTGGGGAGACTGAAGAAAAAAAATTATCAAAATAGTTTAAAAAATACAAAGGAAAAAAAACTTACAGAGAAAGGTGCATTGTAAACATTTAAGCAAAAAAAATTAAAACAACCCATTTAAAAAAAGAATGAATGAAACTGGCAATTCTATCTAAATGAAAATATTCCTCAAAAACAATTTAAAAAAATAAGGAATTCAAATCTTACCTCTTGTAAAATCTCATTGGGTAGAAACCTAACATCCCCTTCTTCTACCTTGGGATTGGCTATTGATGTCACATGACCCAAATCACCTGACACAGGAAGTAAACAATAAAAACATTCAATAGAATCAATAGTCAATAAACTTGGAACATTTTATTACCCTGATTTGACATTTGGCTAGTAAACAATAGGCCACAGGAAATCAATAATCAATAAACTTGGAGCAGTTTTGTATCAAGACTTGACATTTCACTACAAATAAACAATGAACAGATTCAATAATCAATACAATAGATTGACATATGGCAATAAACTTGTAACATTTTATGACCATGAATTGACAATTGCCTTGTCACTGAATGACATAGGTCAAAGTTTGGATATTTTATGACATAAAGAATGACATAGGTCAAAGTTTGGATATTTTATGATGACAGTCAGTTGTAGATCAATTAACAGCTCATAAAAGTGGTATTATGATATTTTGCAAATAAGAAATTGTCATTCAGATTTAATATTGATCTTTTTGCTTGTCATAAAAAAGTTAAATACCGCTGTTAGCCAGGATTTTAAAACAGGGTGTCCAAAATAATCTTGAAATGGCTGATTTCATAAAAACAGTGTCCATCATACTTTGGCACCTGGTAACGCTGTTGATACTATCCGTTTTAACGGACATCGATTGGTTTAAATTTGGTTAAACGTTTACAGATTTTGTTGAACGAAAATCTGTTTGTATATGGTCATTTTCACAATCAATGGTGTAAC
>JXSR01S033855.1:0-17503 GCA_000969725.1 Ophiothrix spiculata
CAAAAATGGCATCAGATCATCTTTAAATAAACCTAACTTTATAATTAGAACAAAATATTGACCAAATATATTGCCCTTCTATACGTTTTGAACTCCTGTTTTTAGAAGGGCAGTCAATTTTGCCGATTTTAGAAATGCCGGATTGCGAGTGCTAATTATTTAGTGTTGTGCGCCCTGCATCCGTCGGCGTTTTTATTTTGTCATGTCTTTGGACAAACATAATTTGCAGCATCAACAATCAAGTATTACACATATCAGTCCAAGACTAGTTGCAAATCTTATTTTTCTTTTAAAAATCTTTCAAGTCATGCTTGCTAATTGACTTGTTTAAATATGTCATCAAACGCAGTTTTATTAGAATACTTAATAGAACGATCCAATTTTAGTTCCTTTAACATACCACCATAGAAGAGTGTATTTGATGCCACAAAGCCAGTAATCAAGCGCTATTGAATAAATCGAATTCCATCCTCCTATCCTGTATCATGTTTTCATAATTGAATGAAATACTGCAATAAAGCACTATGAAATCTTTGGGATTTATTCATGATACCTAGGGAGCAAAACAGGTTTACTTGCAACGAGAAAATTATTTTAATGTGTCCTATCTAGGTGGGTGCTATGGACCGTAGGTAACATCACTAGGGTGGACACAAAATCATTCTGTTGCACGGAACCATGCAGGAGGGGGGTAAAAGTCATTACAGGGGGCACATTTGAAAATTGGTCAAATCTTGTTAAAAACCATTCTAACATGTTCCTCTCATCATAACGAACCAGAAAATGTATACTTTGACCCATCTCCGATGAATGCTACAAGAGTTATATCCAAAAACATGAAAGGTCAAATCAAGGGTCAAGAGATGGGTCTATGGGAGTCAAATATTTTAAAAGTGTCCGATTTTATTCAGAATGGTCTCAAATTGTTCGTCTTGCAAAACTGTCTGTACAAAGTAATATTTTCAAACGTCTACGATCAACCGTTGCTATGGTTACAGGTCGATATAAAGTTTTTGCTATTTCATGTATTTGCACCAATTGGAAATAATGTTTTTTTCTCGATACCATAGAAACGATTGATCGAAGACGTTGGAAAATATTACTTAATGTAGACAGTTTTGCAAGACGAACAATTTGAGACCATTTTGAACAAAATTCGACACTTTTAAATTTTTTGACTCCCATAGGCCGAACATGTGACCCCTGAAATCACATTTCATGTTTTCGGTTATATCTCAAAAACCCTTCATCAGATATGGGTCAAAGTATACTTTTTCTGCTTCCTTATGATGAGAAGAACATGTTAGAATGATTTAAAACAAAATTTGACCAATTTTGAAGTTTGTCCCCTGCAATGACTTGTACCCCCCTCCTACAGGGTCCCATGCAGGTGACTGATTTTGTGTCCACCCTAGTGTTGTTACCTATGGTCCATAGAACCCAAATAGATAGGACACATTAAAATAATTTCTCGTTGCAGTTTTACCCCTAAAATGGGGTTTTGCTCCCTAGGTATGATTTGTGACGCCGGTATCCCCGGAATGTATTTATATAGCGACGACGGAGAAACAAATCAGGGTGTTTCAATAAACAGCACTGGAAACATAAGAGTTGAAAAGGTTGTTGTCTCTGGATGATTTTGACCCTGTCCCAGTTTCTGATTGAATTGAGTAACTGATGGGAATTCAAACTTAGAAACCTACGAGCAAGCCCGTAGCCAGGGGGGGTGCGGTGGGGGCGTCGCACCCCCCAAATTTGACAATGTACAAAAAAGGTCCACAAAAATTCACTAAATGACCACCAAAAGAACACCTAAAGCACCAAAACAAGCAAATGTAGGTCGTTTTTTAATAAATTACTACACAAAATGCTTTGAAAACTGCTAAAAAACTACTTAAATTATTTTAGGGTCGACCAAAACGAAAATCTTTCCTCCAAAAGGTCCACTTTTTGAAAATCCGCACCCCCCTTGAAAAAATCCTGGCTACGGGCCTGCCTACGAGAATTGTAAAGATGGTTCTTTGAAAAACGAGAAGAAATGTTTGTCGTCTCAATAATTGAAATAAGCTTATCTTTTAACTCTTTATTTGTAGGATGTTCAGAAAAAACATTTACATAAACATTTAATTGGAAAAGCACTAACATTTCTTGTATATATAATGGAGTTTAATATCTGCTTTAATAAAGATGCTTGATCTTGTCACTTTTTCCTTTAATAGTGATGATAATAGCAGAAACAATTGTTAATAAATTCAATAAAAGTAAATATATGCAGTGTGATCCAATAAAATGCACTGCACTTTTATTTTTGGTTATATCTCAGGTACCAATGAAAAATGAAAACCAACTTCATGATAACAATTAAGATAATTTAGTCTTTCACTGGCTAAATTTTGAGCAACATCTGTCGAGCTGTTCTCGAAAACAATAGAAATTTGTAAAACGACTTAATTTACCCATTGAAAAACCACATATTGACTTAAAACTGATCAATGTACTCTAAACTTTCAAAGCGGTCACTAACAGATCACAAAATACACTAATACATGAGTTCATTATCTTTTTTTTTGAACTGAAAGTACAATGCCCCTACGTAATTCATTGTGTAGGTTTAGCTGTTTTGCACAATTAATTACTTAAACGAGGAAATGTCGATTTCTAGGTTTCTCAAGAAAACATAAACAAGGCAGAGATTTCTTTTAATGAAAAGTGCATTTAAGAAATTGTTAGTACTTCTTTTGTATGTAAGAAAATCTTTATGAGATGTTTACAATAATATAAAGTGATTATAAATTAATAAATATAGTATGTCAAAATATTCAAAATCAAATAAAGAAGCAATTCTTTTCCTGATAAATGAAATGTACGTTAGTATTAACTCGCGTTGGCCAGCTTAATTTTGGCAAAGCATCACGCAAGTTCTAAGCAACTCTGCCATGTCCACAATTGTGTTCTTAACATATGCCTCACCAAATGAGACGCTCTAAATCCCGGACGATGGAAGGACTGCCATCAGACTGACAAGCTTCAAATGAGGCGCTCTTAATCCCGGACGATGGAAGGACTGCCATCAGACTGCCAAGCTTCAAATGAGACGCTCTTAATCCCGGACGATGGAAGGACTGCCATTAGACTGACAAGCTTCAAATGAGACGCTCTTAATCCCGGAAGATGGAAGGACTGCCATTAGACTGACAAGCTTCAAATGAGACGCTCTTAATCCCGGACGATGGAAGGAGTGCCATCAGACTGACAAGCTTCAAATGAGACGCTCTTAATCCCGGGCGATGGAAGGACTGCCATCAGACTGTCAAGCTTCAAGCTGACTGACAAGTCAGGAGGTTTTAGTGAAATCCGGAAGTCAAATCCTGTTCCTGTTGTGTTATTGTTGTTGTTGCTTTCTAGTTTTTTCTGAAAAGGTGTTTTCCATGAATAAAATGTGTTTGCAAAGTTTTTAAAAAGACAACATTGTTGAGGAAACATGGTTATATCAGATCAATAATAATTGCAAATATAAGTAAAAGCGGTAAACCTCATTGAGTCTTCTTACGAAATCCTAGTTCTCAAGAATGGCTGGACGTATTTTGCACAAAATTTCACAGATAAAAACTTAAACTGTTCTAATTGTTATTATGAAATAAGTTTTTTTCATTTTAGCGTTCATTCGTTTCTGAGATATGATTAAAAACAAAAGTGATGTTTTATATATTTTGTCACACTGTAGAAGCAGAAAAGGCACTTAAATGTTAGAATATTTACTTTGAATGATATCATATGATATATCTATAATATTTATAGATCATATGATATATCTATAATATTCATTTCCTCAATTGACTTGGCTCATCATGCCTTAAGGCATTTTACTTAGAGTATAAACCAAGGTTATAAATAATTGTTTTGATCAACGTTCCACTTATATATCATCGAACAACCTTTTAAGTATTTCATTGAACCAATTTATAAATTAAACGCCTTTATTCAAAACCACCAAGAATCAACATTCAGGTCCGTGAATTTTTTTTTGCATGCATAGAAAATCGGCACAGACTGCCGGTTCGACGATGCTCATGCATATTGATGAGTTTGAGACACTGGTTTAAAAAGGTCCAAAAACTCACACAAAAAGATCGTTATTCAAAATAATTTAGAACTGGTATCGTTCCCCTGATCGCCCCTTCCATGGACCCAGCAACGAGCCAGGCAGCACGCGAAGCGTGCTGCCTGGCGAGAGGACCTGTAAATTTAGTGAAGGACCTGTGGATTTTGAGACTTACTGGTCCTTCTGTCCGGTGGATTTAAAAGTGTAAAGGCAACCCCTGTATGCCCTTTACACACCTCCCCTTGGAAGGAGGAGATCAGGGCGACAGAACTTCTTATTTGTCCTACATTCAAAAACTGCTTGGTGACAATGATAACATACTGCAACCAAATGTGACGCGTTACATCAAAAGGTACAAGTTGTCTACCTTGGACAAAATTGAGATTTTTGTGTTACTTGTAAGAGGACAAAATAAGCTTTAAAATGATACATTGCTTGTGAAAATTGAAGTTTTAGTTTCGAAGTTATGATGAATAAAGACGGTTGTTTTCTTATTATTTTCTTTATAATTTACAAGCTTAATTTGCCTGTATCTCGAAACTTGCTTGGCCGACAACTTGTTAAACAGTTAAACAGTTGATTTTGGTGAAACGCAAAGTTAAACTTCCATATATTGACAATCCGCAACCACGTTTGTTTGTTTTTTTATCAAATAAATTAAATCAATTTCAACTGATCCATTTCAGGCTCGTGATGTGACTCTATCTGCCTTGTCCACCCTAAAATATGTCCAGGCAGCCATATTACACAACAAAGTTCCTGGGGAAGAACCGGCGGAACTGGTAACAGACTCCCTCGCAGTCTTGCTTGGAAGACAAGAAAACTTGCTATCAACTGTGGATAAGGGATGTTGGACACTAAGTGGATGTTGGACAAGGCACTGTAAACAGGGCTAATAGATGTATAAATGTTGTAAAAATATATTGAAACGCTCTCAAAATTATTGAATGCATATTTATGTAATTTCTAAAGAGATTTTTTCATTGAGCGAGGTCAAATTTGGTCTCTGCTTTTTCCCTGAAATCTACAGTTCTGGACTTAATATATCATGCTACTTGGTCAAAAGAACACTTACACACTTTTGTACACGTACCCTGAAAATCTTGCGTAAAACACGCGTCAGATAGGGGAATGTGACCCTTGGTCCAATTAGGTCAATTAAGATATCGTATTAAAGTTCCGCTGGGTATGGCAGTTCCGGTGGCAATCTATTAGCTCATGCCCTAGTGCAAATATAAATTCAAAAAAAAAACAAAAAACCACACAGTCAATGTATAAATTGGTTGTAAAATCTAAACGATTGCGATTGCGCAACACTAATTTGTTTCGAAATAATTACACAAAACATCAAATTTGTGACAGATTCTGTCAATTATAGTTATGTTTAGGTAACAATATGCTATTACAAAATAAATGAGCTATTTAAGATGGATCCGAAGAAAATCGATGCAAAATTGGTTTGCACATGCAGGCGCAAAGGTCACGAGTATATAAACCAAACATGATAGCGCTGGTAAATTACGTCATACAGATCCATTGACATGATTGATCTGAGAGGTTCTTCTTTTCGTACGATGATGTTGGCTGTTTATCATGGTGATCAACGCGTAATTATAATTACCGATATCTTGCCCCTTTCGTACGTCTAATTGAACGGCATCTTTCTTTGTTTTATTTACCAATTTTACAAGTCTTACAGGAAAGATATATATTTCAAATTTCATGGATATGAGGTTTGATAGGTTATATAAGACAATAAATGATGACTTGTAGATACGATTTTTACTCCAATTATGCTGGAATGGACATTTATACTGGCCATTGGTCTTTTATAACAGTTTTTATCTTATGAGTTAAAAATGTGTATTATAGTGTTTTTGAGATCCATGCGTAATTTGCTTTTTGTATATTATATTGCCGTTTTTAATATTGAGACACCAGATACGCACTTTCTCTTCTGCGTTTTGTTATTCTGCTCAATTTGCCATGGAGAAATGTGCCTGTTTCGGTGTCTTTGTATTATATTTTTGTCATTTTTATTATGTTTTGATGTACTATTTTATATATTGTTTTTGCTTTGTACAGCGCTCTGAAAACATGTTGTAGGGCGCTCTACCAAGTATTTTATATTATTATTATTATTATATAACATATTTTGCCAGCCAATAGATATTTAGTTCAGTAAAACAATCGGCAAGTAAGTAGATGTGACCTCATTATTTTAAATGCTTAAAATAGGCAAGTTTGTTTAAAATGTAATAAAATGAAGATTAAAAGATGAAAGATTTTTTATTCTTAACAGTTAAACAAAAGCATGTTTTATTGGAGAAACTCTAAATATTTGCATCCATATCTTCAAATTTTTTATTTGCATTAACCCCCTTGTGATTGCAGGGGTTCGAAGTCCGACCAATCTGACATGTTACGTCAAGTAAAAAATATCGCGACCAAGTTCTTCTTATATTGATCGCCAGAACTAAAAAATAAATTGCTCATTAAAAGCTCATTGAGTCATTTGCATAGCCTCTAAGTACTGACTGCCAAAAGTGAAGAGCACTCGCATGGAAGACAATTGGGCGCGAGATAATGTGAACCTTGTTATTCTTCAAGAGACGTGTGTGCAGTAATATTGAACAAGTATCGATTACAAGTTGGTTTGTTCTTACTGCACGCATGACTTTTGTGAAAAAAGGAATCTTGTCCTCACTGGATGCATGTTGTTTCCTAAGAATAAGATTGACCTGCTATGACTTATGATGCTATAGAAACATTGAGAAACTTGAGAAAAGCTGTGATTTGACAAAACTTATAAGCGCTAGGTTTGGTATTGGCAAGCATTTTCATTGTCAACAAACTCCCAAAAATCGATCGACCGACGTCGACACTGTCGACAATGCATTCTTGACAATGCAACAAAAAACTCACTGAAACATCGGCGAGCATGCTCTATATTCTTTTACATCTGAAAACAATGTGTCCATCAACTGTGAAGTAGTGAAGTAAAAACTATTAGACTACGCTTTAAAAGGATTTTGGCACAAGGATTGCAAAAGGGTAGTTGATCTTATCTTTCGTATGGTTATGTTGTCGCGCCAAATGACTAAATGGCCTTGAACACGCAGGAAAAAATAGGTGCAATTAGAATAAGCAATTACAATCGTTTGTCCTTACTTGACTTTTAATTGCTTTTCGATATGGTTTTAAGTGCCACCATTAAACGTTGAGTTTCCTCTCTCGATGAGTTCTATATATGAACGGGGGTTACACTAACACTAAGCAAGTGTATAATATATTCAAGTTAAATCGCAATAACTCTGCCTAATATGTGCTATTTAGACAACTCTAGTGCCTGAACGAGCAGCCGCCGTTCAAAAATCAAAATGGTCAATTCTCGTTTGTATCAAATAAAATCAAGTCAGAATGAGTAAATACTTGTTTCAAGAGGACATTGCAAATGCAGATCAGCACTTTGATTCTCCATTCGAAGTAGCCTTTCACAACTTTTGTATTGATATGATTTGCCTTCCATGTTTGAGTTCCCTGGCGTCAAGGTCATATCCTTGCGTGTTGTTTACTGGTATCTATTATGCCGTGATCATATAAAGCATATTATGAAAGTTGCAGCAAAATACCATTTCGTGATCGTCGTCCTATACTGAATTGTATCAGATTTGGCACATGCCATAAAAACTATATGATGCATCAGTACGTAGACTGCAACAATTTGAAACGGCTGAAAGTAGTAAGATGAGACTTGAACTAATGATTAAATCTGATTGCATTGTTTGTTAATCCATGTAACGCAGTTGGAAAGCTTCGTGTAATACCCGAGCGTGTTATACCTCATGTGACAGAAAGTACTCTTAAGCAAAGAGACCAATCAGAATGGAAGTGGCAGAAAAGAGCATCGAGCAAACAAACCTCACATCTGATGAAATACTAGTACCTGTCTATTCTTATAACGAGAGGATTTTCATAGCTGTGATGTTTTCCTTCATTTCAATCTCAGGAACAATTGGGAATTCACTCGTAGTAATCGCGGTCTTACTGAGTAACAAATTACGCACACCAACTAATGTCTTTGTAGTCAACTTATCTTTCGCGGATTTGTTTGCTTGTCTATTTTTGTCTTGGAGTGTAATTGCATTACTCGGCAAAGATGGTTGGCCATTATCGAATGCAGAATGGCTTTGTAAGACAGGAGGATTTGTACTCTACACATGTACTGGAACAAGTCTATTTAATTTAGCTGCAATTGCTATTAACAGATTGGTACTTATTACTCAGTCATTTCAAACTTACAATCGTATTTACTCACCATACAAACTCGGATTAATGGTTGCATTAACGTGGCTTATTTCGTTTTCTGTAATTCTAATTTTCCCTCTTTCGGGAATCGGCGGCTTAGGTTATGATGAAGTAGATTTCACTTGTAGTGATTTAGATGCTCATCCTAAAGCAGAATATTTTCATTTAGCTCAAAGCGTTGTTTTTTATCCTGTTCCTATGGTAACGATACTGATATGTTATTCCATGTTATTTCTGCACGTGCGGCGCCATATTTCAAAGCAACGCAAAAGCAGCGTGGTTATGTTTGATTACCCTGTTCTATCACATTCTTCTTGTTCATTGACAGTCCCCGGATCACCAAATCGCTCTTATGTATCCAGACCACTGTCACAGGTGCCACTCTCCAACTCATTGCCACCAGATACTCCTACTATGAGAAAATTAAAACGAAAGAAATTAGACAAACAGCAACTTGCAATCACAAAGAACTTATTCCTTGTTGTTGTTGTATTTATCATATGTTGTTCCCCTTACTGTATAGCACTTGTACTGCCTGACAATGACCATTTTCTACTCTATGGAGGAATATTTATCCTTGCAAGTAGCGCGATTAACCCGCTGATATATGGTAGTAGGCATCCCCACTTTAAAGAAGTGCTATGGCAGATGTTGAAGGGCAATTACAGCAAAATTCCTGAACCATCAAGATTCCTGAAACACTTACTTAAGACGAAGACTCTACAACCCAGCCTCAATAAACCGATAATGTAAAATCCAATGATAACTTAAGATCTATATCATTATGTAGATATTAGATACTAACGACTGTATCCGCAAATACGTTTGGCAAATTGAAAAGTTACTGAGCTTTATTTTGCAAGTTGATGCAGTTACTGATATTTCTTATACCATGTTGTATACCGTACATGTACAATAACATTATGGTAGTCTGTATCTAATGTTTTTTCTCCAATAAATGTATATAAAGTATCAAACTCATGACATTCACCATATTTTGCACTGAAATTAATTAGTGTAAGGTTAAATTTTGGGCCATTTTGTTTGGACAATATGCGTTTTATTAAATAATGATGAAAATTTACAAGTGCTCATATAATCGACAATTACTCTGACAAAAAAATGTGACACTGTGCACTGACACTGGCAGTGTGGTAACCAATAAGACTCCAATATTTTATCAACAGTGGGCCGATATTGGCCAAGTCTCTGGTCCATGAGCAATAGGCAATGTTAAAATCGTAGTAAATATTATATAGAATTGTTTTGGGGAATGTTGGTTCAAAACATGATCTTATCTGGTTTATAATTAATTAGATTGTTTTTATCTTCACTTGTTGCGTGTTCATCTACTCTGCGGTCTAAGGTGATTGTCTACCAGGAGTTTCCAGGTAAAACCAATAATATTAAACTGGTTTCCTGGTGAAGGCAGCTGTACAAGTGGTGATGAACTGTGTCACAGCTAGTGCAGAAGTGTTTTACAAAATAAAAATAACGAGAAATGTTTTTGTTGCAAAGCTGTGACATTGAAGACAACAGGCTTGGTCAGGTTAGCGCCTATGATCGTCCACTTCTCCTGATTAATTACCTGATTTCACACGGAAATGTTTCTTTGTCCCAACTGACCAAAACAATTTGTGTAAAGCCTATCTAAAAAAATGTACTTGATTAAAAAATTGTATTCTTTTAGTATCAATGTTCAGTATCGGTTTTCTTAATTTTTTGATTTTTATCTTAGTTTTTTGAAACATTGCCAAAAATATGTCACAGTTTGCCATTCTTGACAAATGTTTGCAATATTTCAGAAAACAAGTTAAGAATCAAAAACTTCAGACAAACCGACCCTGACCATTGGTTTCTAGATTCGCAAAAGCAATTTAGTGACAACTTTTATTTAAGAAAATCAAAATATAAACTTTTGAGTTTGAAAAAGAAAAGCCGAATGTAAATGAATTATGCACATGCCATGTATAAACTTAAATGTCAGGTCTTGTATAATCTTATTGAAATCTAGCCAATCTTTCTTTATTTCAAGGTTAAATCAAATGTATTAAAAGTCTTCGTTACAAATTAATCGCCACATAAACGGTGCCAAATACGTGAATGTATTTCTCTCACACGCAATTTGCTCATTTATCTGGTGTGATCTGCCAAACACAATTTTAAATTATAGGTTTTATTTTTCCATAAATGACAATATTATATGTAGCCTATACACTAAGGTAATGATATCACGATTTTGAGCGCGCCTCCTTCTCAACAGATACGCGATATAGATTTTAATTCGTCATTTGCGCCCCTTTAAGGGGAAAATCATGATCCACATTTCATCCCCAAGGTCGCCAATATAAAAATTATGTTTTACCTAAAATAAATAAAAAATACCAGACATGATAACAAAGCCCAAACCATTCTTGCAAATGTAATTGCGTTTTTGAGAAAAAATAGAAAGTGTGTCATATTACATCACAGTAGCAGTATATTGCCTATGGAGATTTTTGTGGAAGCCTGAAAAGCTCATAACCTAAAAAAATATATAAAAAAATAATCAGAATCAATTTTCAGCATACATGTTTGCTTTACTCTTCATTTTATTAAGACTAAAAAGAGGCAAGGTTTGATCACATCGGAATCATGAATGCAAGTTTACAAACTATGATAATTTTAGAGTATTAAATTAAAGTATAGAGCATACAAAAGCTTTTATTTCACTTTCAGAAACTTCTTTCAAAATGCCGACTAGAATAAGAAAGGCTAACATTACCACGTGTATCAAAAAAAAAATGTGCACGGATTAAAACTGATTTTGACCTTGATAAAAGCACCAAATCACAATTTTCTTGTTATTGTAGTAAAGCAGATTAAATAAGCTTTCAAATGCAGAAAAAAATTGAAGAAATCGGATGAAAAATAAAAAAGATATGACCAATTTTGTAAGTACTTTTAGCTTTTATCATAATGCCATAACCCGTAAATTTGTGATATGTAATATCTTGCTTAACTGTGTAAATCCCATTGGAATGGAAGAAAAAGAGACGTACCTACAAAATTAGTCATATTTTTTTTTATTTTTCATCCGATTTCCATCATTTTTTCTGCTTTTGAAAGCTTATTAAATTTGCTTTACTACAATAACAAGAAAATTATGATTTGGTGCTTTTATCAAGGTCAAAATCAGTTTTAATCCGTGCACAATTTTTTGTGATACACGTGGTATAACGGTGTTTCATAAAAGTTCAATATTTTGTGCAGTTCAGATCTTTTTTTAGATTTTATTAACTGCAATTAAGTTGGAAGAGCTTCAACGTAAAATTCAGCGTAAACAGTTGCTGTTCCCATTGATCCGAATTCTTACTATAATTATTTTCTTAATAAACATTTGGTTTACAATCGGCGAATATTTAAACGAAGTGAAATGATTCGTATTGCGTAACATTTATGCAATTGCGAAAAACGTGTTTTTTTTAAAGAAACCATGTGAACGAAATCAATATTCAAGCTATATATAATTTTTAGTCCCTGTCACTCAAGTAGGTCAAAATTGTGATAGTGTGTCAATTTAAGTTAGCAAAAACTGGCAATGATTCAGACATTCCTCTACCTCGTTTGTGAAATTGTTAATTCGTTTGTATTATTAATTAATATTCTTAAACAGGGTATTTCAAGGAGTTACACTCACTGCCGACAGTTTAAATCGTTCGATTATGTGCACGATGGTACGATTTCAGTTTGCGCGATATCAGTTTTATAGAATAACCTACAAATTTAATTTTTCAATCTATTGTAAAGAATTGTTAAGGATCTTTTTTTTTTTTTTTTTTAAAGTTTGTAACTAACCGCGGTATAGTACTTTAAAATATACTACTTTAAAGTACTATACTGGGGTTAGTGTTCATATAAGTATTCAACCTGTAAGATAACTGGGTTAAATAGATTTTGATACGTACACTCTTAGAAGGCCGGGATCAAATATACGAGTGGTTTTCCGGATCATTTTATTTTGATCCTTTAAGGATCACTTTTGATCCAACGTGGATCGTTTTGATCCTTTTTCAGATCAATATATACAAATGGATCAAATTCACCAGGATCAGTTTTGATCCGCTTTTAGGATCATTTTATTTTGATCCTTTTTGATTACAATATCAAAGTTTTGATCCGTATTTCTGGATTACTTTGGAAAGGATGAGCTCAGAGTCATATTTGATACCGCGTTTGGATTTAACGTGATCTTTTGTTTCATATTTGAGTACACCCATATCCACTACATAGCCGGGAATGTATACAATGGAAATAAATACGATGATTTCATCACACTTGATAACTGCCTGTTCCGTGGTCGAGTGGTTAGAGCGTTGGTCTCGTAATTACATGGTGTACATGCGGCGTGGGTTCAAACCCTGCTAGGGTCGCTTCAGTGAGATGTTTTTAGGCAGATCTTTTATATAAGAAATATTTGATCCTTTTTTCGGATCAAGAATTCTGATCCTTATTTTTGGATCACTTTGATCCTTAAAGGGTAAGCTCATATTTGATACCTAAAAAGGATCAAAATTGATCCTTTTTGTCTCATATTTGATACTTCCTTTCTAAGAGTGTACATATGCAAAATTAATTAAGAATTTCCTGGCAGATTTCAGCGGAAACAAATGCATGGGATAAAACAAATGGGCAATTGAGAAGTTGTTGCCGAGCCGACCGTTGCATAATTTAAATTTGAAGGAATTTTGTGATAAAATGAGGTTTCTGTTTCATGTTCATAAGTATATCAGTATGCCTATGATTGCTTTCATCAACTTGTTTAGCATGTTTAGGGTAGCACTCACTTGTCTAATTTGGACTTTCGACTATTCTGTACATTTTTAGTATCTTTATAAATGTGTATGCTTGTTTGTATTTGGTGTGTATTTTGAATACGGAAATAAAGCCAATTGGATTGAAAGAATTGAATTTTCATTCCATTCTACATGTACATGTTATAAGGTTTTCAATTCCATATACTTAGTCAATGAGTGTGACTCTTTAACCAAAGTATTCTTTTGCTTTAACTTCCTTATAAAGAACAATTGGATATCCAATGCTCAAAGCAGGATGATTTCACTAACATTAAGGGTACGAGGAATCCACATGCTCAGGAAAATGTGAATCCTAATTATTTTTCTATCATGAAAAGATAAATAGTTTCCACTGCCTCTGCGGGGACTCGAACCATGGATTATGGCAGGAGTTAGTCATGCATTACGAAGCGAGCGCTCTGCCGCTGAGCTATCAAGGCATTGTTGAGATCGTGAGCTAAAATCTAAAACATAAACATTAGAATGCCGTATTTTTCTTTTGTTTACATAAAAATTGCAATTTTTGCCTCATTGGAATGCTCGATTTGTAAGTAAATTATGCGAATGCGTATATCAGACAAAATGTAGATAATGTAGATACTAAAATCAGGCTATTCACAGCTCAAACAGGGCGAACTCAGAGTCATAATTCACGCCTGGTTTTCGGGCAAAACAACGCGGGTTTGTTACATTGTCATTCAAAATCAACACAACACATTTATAAAATATTATTTGTAATTCAATAAAAAGTATCAAGCCTACAATCTGTCAAAATTTGAAAACAGGCGAATCGTTCGAACATCATAAAATTTTAAGGTTTCGGCGAAAAAGGTGTAAATTTTTCGAAGTAGTTTATTGACGTAATTTTGACCTTGGTAATGGACGTGAAATCACTGCTAAAGTCTCATGTATAAACTAGAGACTCTATTACATATGTACGCCAAAAATTGTATTATTCTAATATGTGTAAGTAGGTAAAAAGTTGCAGTAAAGATGCCTTTGGCAAAAAATGGCACCCATTTAGGGACCGTAGCCTTAAAATGCATCGTTAACCTATCGTAAGACCAAGCCCATCGTTAGCTACGACCTCCTCTTAACGTTAACGAAGGGTTCAATTTTTCCAATGTAAAATTCATATACCATAGTACGATGCGGCGATCACCTGCGAAGGCCAGATCTTTGCGTCTTTGTAAATTCAATAATGTAGTACGATCTGAACCGTTCGTAGCTACATAGTGTACGATGCATCATAAATGTGACCGTCCAGCCCAAAACAGCAGTAAATGCCAGCTCTTGACATTTTCACTTTTTTAATTATTTGCAAAGACCATGTTTTAAGGATGAAAATGACACCTTAATGAACTTCACACGATTTCTAGAAGTCAAGTTATGGTCCGTTAAAGGTTGCCGGAGAGTAAAACGTATAACTGAGATAAACTTCAAAGATTAGTAAGCCCTATATTTTCTGTCGATCGTCTTTAGAATATGCTTATTTATTTCACATTTCCTATTATTTTCTTGAAATGAAACTTTGCTGGTATTTTGTAGTATGAACTAGGATCGTGAATCTGTCAAAAAATTGATTTCGGCAAATAATGACCTTGACATGTATTTTCACCTGTAGCGCAAAATGAAGTTTCTGGCATTTACTGCTCATACGGGCTGGATAGTCACAAATGTTAGTGAACCCGGAGAGCGTTCAAAGTATAATAAAGGAACACTAAATTGTTCTAGACTTCAAGAAAATTTCCAAACTCTCATTTAATTAAGGGACAACAGTGTTTCATGAATATGGATCCCGAGGATTGAGCTCTCTCTCTTTATAATGACAACTGTAACTTCCTGTTGCTGTGTGAATGTATCAATTTATAATTACATAATGAAAACCAACATCGCCGAAGTAGGTCGAATACTTATCGTGTGTCATCATACGTAAGCTGATCTTTGAGTAAGAAGATAAAGGATGACAATTTTGATTTGTCTCTCGTAAGACCTAGGGAAATCTTCATTTTCATTTAATCATCAATCTACATAAAATTTTAGGCATCCTATCAAATATTAATGGGACAGTATAAGTGCGTTTTACCTTACGCAACTAAAACTGACAACTAAAACCCACTTTTCTGCACTCAATCAATGAGCGAAACATGTATCGCAAGTATCAGGTGAAGTACAGCTGAAATGATTAAGAAGGCTCCAATGGTATCCCAGGTCATTAACACCAAATGTCATTTAAGTTTTTGACGATTAAACTTAAGTGTAAAAATGGCTTATGACACTTGCCGCCATGCGCCTCATTTCTATTGATCATGTCACAGATCGCGGGTTGAGAGTCACGAGGCCGAATTTGCACGTACGGGCAACATATGATCCTCAGAACAGAGGATTTTAAGACCTAATGGCCTGTTTTCACAAAAGTTATAAATTTATTCCTTGATTTTTCGTTCTTGAAATAGAGATGGTTCAGAGCCACGAGCTAAGTTGGATTTTATACAGCTTGGGATAACTAGTCTGTGGAATAGCTTTATTCTTCAATTGAGAATACAATATGGCATCACCAATTGAAGAAATAAAAAGTTATTCCTGGAATAAAGTTATTCCCTTTTTGTGAATACGGGTCAATGGGTCTTTCCAGTTGAATGATCTAATACACATGTGCAACAGATAAAGATGGTGTTCAAATTGTAATCGTAAACTGACGACATAAGAAAGAGTTCAAATTCTCATTTGATCCAAGACAACATACGGAATATAAAAATTATGTAGGTCTTGATATTACAGCAGAAAAGCAATTTTAACTTTATAATGACAACTCAAGTTAAACTCGAGAGTATTTTGGAGGAACAAGCAACAAGGTAGCGTAAACTAACATCAACGAAGCAGGTCGAGTACTTATCGCGTGTCATCATACGTAAGCTGATCTTATAAGTAATAAGATAAAAGATGACAATGTTGACTTATGTCTCTTAAAACTTACAGAAATCTTCAGCTTCATTAACTGTCAATCTATAAAAGCATCTCAGTAAGAATTTTTCTCATGGTGTTAAATTTTCACCACTAGTTTAATTTTCATTCGGAATGAACATTTTCATTTTTAATTTTTTCTCATGGTGTAAATGGTGAAATATTTTTTGTATCATGGCACATTTTGCAATGATTACTCATCTGTAGTACTCATCCGTATTTTGATAATTCATAGTACATTACTTTCATTGATAATTGTTGTTTTCAAACAATATGATAATTAGCTTGGTCTTTTCACTATAATCTGTAACACGGACCAAACAGTTATGAATATTATCAAGAATGATTTGCACTTGGATATTAAAGAAGAGGAAATCAGTTGTAGCTACAGGGCAAAAGCTAAGCCGCCATTGCGAGGTCCAAGACCCATATTTGTGGAATTTACGAGATATAGCACGCGTATGAAAGTGATATCCGCAAGGAGTAACCTGAAGGGAAAAGGAATTGGTATAAGTGATGTATTGACACTTGGAGTAGTTCAAGTTCTCAAACAGGCAAAGAGACTTGTTGCTGATTTTGAACAAGCCAAAGCATGCTGGTCGTGGTGTGGTAATATTTTTGTTTTATATGAGGAAGGAGGTATCGAAAAACGTGAAGTAGTAAAGACCTACAGTGATCTTGACAAACTGGCCAAGAAATTTGGTTTTAAAACTGAGAAATCAAACCAAAAATAAATGATCATGTAAATATTATATACATTTATGAGTCCTTAACTAGGGGTCTCACCAAGGACAACAGACAATAGTTGAAATTACACTGTCATAGTGACAATTATGAGTCTATTATGCTTTTCATGAATTATTTGAAGTATCGTTTGAATATACTGTGATAAAAGCCTTTTGATCATAAGCACTTCACTGTCATTAATGTACCATTAAACCATAGATTTTAGCTTCTTAACTGTGACCAATTAATTTAACGGCAAATTTTTATTAAACGAATATGTTGCATAACTATTGATTGTCGAATGTATATGCAATCATCAATCAAAGAATACTTTGCATCAATGCTATTGATTTTGATCAGCTGTAGTGTTTGATCATGAAATAAATATTCGACTAAACCCATGTAAAACATGAAATCAATAACAATTTAATAATCTTGACAGTTGGTTCAGGATTTTGTTTGACCCACCGGCAGATCACCTAGGGCTTTTATCACACATTTATTTTGTGCATAAATTACCTGTACTTTTTACTCTTTAATTTCATTTTGTTGTTATTTATTTTACTGT
>JXSR01S033858.1:71689-82969 GCA_000969725.1 Ophiothrix spiculata
TTTATATATATTATACACAAAATCTCAAGAGCAATATTATCTCATACACTTTAAGAATACTTTAAAGAATATCTAATGACTTGAAAGTGGAATTTCTAATCTGGCATCAGCCACAATAAACACATTGTCCGCATTTTAAAGTTCAACACAGCAGTTTACAATTGTCTATTTTTTCTGACTAAAATACTTCTTTGATAACTTTGATGACAATTTTAATGATTACAGGCTGTTTAATAAGATTTTGAAATTTGAAATATATGTTATAATATATGGTGTTTTAAGCTTATAGCTGACAGAATTCGTAACAGAATGATAGTTCAACCACCTCTTAAGTAAAGCAATTACAGAGTCACATCAAAAAGAAGGTTATCGTCAAATTGGAAAAAGGTCTACCCACCAGGTCCACCAAGATGGCCGGCAATTCATAGGGACCAATGCAAAATATGAACCATTTTAGCTTTTTTAGCGTCACTTTCATGATTTCTACACACAAAACTGTTGATGAGTCACTGTGATGCACTAAAAAGAGTCTATAGTTTGTCCGTCAGATGAAACGTTTCGTGAACTAAACGAGTCATAAAAATGAGTCAAATGACCCAAATAAATGAGTCATTGGAAAAATGACTCACTTACATGACTCATTAAATTCACGAAATGTTTCATCTGACGGACAATCTGGAGACTCATGCTGATGAGTCAGCCGATTCATTTTCAGATTTGATGAGTCAAAATAACTCATTTAAATGAATTTGCCTTTTGTCAGGTTTAGTGAAAAAATTGTCCGATAAGTGAGTGGAGTATGATATCCGAAAGGTGTTGGTGACTGTAGACACAATATTGCCCATCATCAATATAGTAGACACTAATTCCGAGTCAAATTCCGAGTCCAAGAGGTTAAGCTTAGGCTAAGCTTACTGCAGTTAAACAACAATGGACTTAATGGTCCAATATTGTAAGCTAACTCCATATAAAATCATATATAATTAAAAAATAATTTATACTTGTAGCTTGAGAAGTTCCACATGTTACTTCTGACAGTGTTAAATGTCAAAAAAGTGCTCACTGGCACAGAAATGACAATTTTGTGTCATCAACCACTAACAAACGCTTTCGTCACCGACCATGCATGTTCAAGAAAATGGCCGACTCACAGCCTCGTTTTCAAATTTCGTATTTATGTAAATGAGTCAAAAGTTGTTATTGACTCAAAATTCTCCAACAAGTGAGTCAATATGGCATTGGAAGAAGACACAGCTTGAATGATCAAATGTGTCAAAAGTTGACCTTGACTCATCTTTGGCCTCTTAATGCATATGACTCATGGGAAAACACATCTGAATGGGTCAAGTGACTCATCAAAAAGTTTTGTGTGTAGTTAAATGTTTGTTTTAAATCAGTTGCTCACAGACACATTTATATTATAGAATCGTTACAAGTGACAGCAGTGGTAGCCTATAGAAGCAATGTTTTGTACCAAAAATATATAATATCTTCTGTCCATATATTTTTAATCCAGTTTTGCAAAATGTTAGTATATACGGCGTGTTTAATCGAAGTCGAAGTTTGAAGACCTATTTAATAATATAATGATATGAAATTCTTTACACTCATGCGTTAGCAGTGTTATGTACTGTCTTGACTGACGAGTATGACAAATAAACTGCATATCAATGATGATTTATCAAGCTGCAGGACAGGTGTTTGAAGCCATTTGTTTGCTTGAAATGTCACTTGTGGTATAATCCTGGTGTAATAACATTGAGAGACTCACAAACTACAGAGTCCTAGTCAGATATATTTAATGACTATAATATTTCAATTAGGGACCATTCACAAGCACTTGTAAGGGGAAATGCCGTAAGCAATGAACAACCACGTAGTTTGATGAATGAGGAGCAACTGGTACTCGGAAACCAGGATGTGCGTGTGTTTGTATGTATTGTGAGGAGGCATCGGTAAAGAATACATCAGCCGTGCTAGATTCCGTTTTGGTAGCCTTTGTGAAGATCACGCATATAGACAATAGAATACTTGCCCGTCTGAACTAGTTATGACTTGGATTGTATGGGGAAACGTATAAGATAAAGTTTAGTAAAAGGTGATTCTTCACCTTTCAAGCAGATGAACTATTTTTTACGCTTCCAGAAACATAAAACAATTTCACCTATACAAAGTGTTATCTCTATGTATGACACATTGACTGCCTCAAATTTATATAAATGTTTATTTATATGTATGGTAAAAAGTCAAGAAAAAATTCTCACATTTATACTAAGGAATACCACATTGAAATCTCCTCGAATATTAAACGTTGTGATTGGGAATTAGTTACAATACAAATCATAGCAATAAGGTCATTTTCAGAGTGGAGAATCATCATGCATTTGCTTGCACCTGTAATAACAATGCTATTAGCTGGTTTACATAAAGTAACAAACAAAACATTTGAAAGATGAACTGCATCTTGCAATGCTATTAGCTGGTTTACATAAAGCATGCACTAACAAAAATACGATATCAAGCTGATGAATGGTTTGAAATTCAATTTTGGGATTGGATTTTCCATAGCTCAAATAGGAAACAAATTAATCATTAAATCTCCTTTAAAAACGTTCCTGTGTTCAGATGCACTCTCCGAGTTTAATATCTAAATCTAGGAACAATCCGATATTCAGTCATCCAAAAAAGAGTCTTAAAGGAGTCCTTCTTGCAACACGGCTTAAACTCAAGCACATCATGAGCAAGAAGTTAACGCTACCAAAAAGTGGTACAAAGGCATAAAATGCACAATTCATTAAATTTGTCGTAATTACTCAACAAGGTTAACAACGTAGGAATATTTGGTATTGCTGGAAAGAAGACTTTCTGGTTCATTAATATAGTCAAACAATTGTCCAAATCAGACGACCGTGTCAAAGCACAGAGGGCGCAAATCTCGGTTTCCTTTTTCTAGGACACCGTGTATAGCCTTTCTAAGGGACTTTTTCCAGATCAATGTGCTAAGGAGGTTAACTATGTGAACTCACACAAAACTTGTGTATTGATGTGTTAAGAGAGTTGAAACATGTTGTACTGAGTTTTTGAATAATCCATTGATCCCCCTCTGTTAAATACCAATCACTTTTAAAGTGGGTATCTACATTTGTCTATAAGAGCAGGTACATACTGATGTCTTTGCATTTCACAAAATGATCTTTTTATTTGATTTTGTTGCTTACGTTTAAATAGTAATTATATGATAATGTTAATAATCCCAAATAAAGGGTTTCTTTTTTCAAGATTTCAATAGTTTCATTATGTACAATAAGTAATAACTTAAAAGACACTTGTACATTAGTAACAGACTTAGTAACTTTATGTATATCTTGTATGGTTATAACGCTTCAATATTCTATACAAAATAAATAATCTAAACTTTGAAAAACAAAAAGCATTTTATCATAATCTTTTTCTATGTATATAAAAATCCGGTCATAATATTTCTGGTTCATTAAATAAATAGGACGTCTGGAATTCTTCTTGTCCAAAATTACCGTAAGAATTCAAAAGCAAGAGACGTCTAACCTCTTAAATTAAATACATTTAAGGCATTTTATCGATTGAACAAGACGTCGCTATGAAGGACTCTTGCTTGCTGTTCCTTGAAATTGAAAAGGTAATTGATGGTCATTATAGAAACGCTGTAAGCATCGACAAACCAACCACGTATGTGATAAAAGAGGAGCAACTTGTGCCTGGAAATCAGGATTAGTTGAAGGGTTAAGCATTAGAATCGTTCAGTTTTTGAAGAAAGCATAAAACTTTGCACATGGTATCTATAATATCCAGGGGTCCTAAAAAGAAATGGATACAAATATATTTCCACCTCTGAGGGCCGCCATTTTGAATTCAAATATGGCCATCATAATCCCTATATTTTGCCCATATATAATGTTTTATTGCACCTAACACCAAAATTCAAACGCCTTTACATATATTTTTGATGTCCAGGATAATGTTAGTAGTAACAGCATTCATGTTTGAGACCGTCATATTGGATTTCAAGATGGCCGCCGCGTGTTTTACATACACAATGTTACCTACAATAGTTAGACTAAGGATACCATATCCTAATCCACCAGGTAGGCACAGGCAAACACGTTTTATTGTTTCAGGACCCTTAATTATCCAAATCAATTTGTTTGCCAATATTTTAGTGGTGAATATGACCATGAGGGCGTTTTTTACTAAAAAGGTTGCCTAAAATAAATGGCACATCTTTATTGTAAACCGCATTTATTAACTCATAAACCACTTGATGTTAACACCTTTTGCATTGATAAACGGCTTCTGGAGTTCAACAACACGTTGGGAAAATAAGACATTGGGGATAGAGTCAAATTACATGTTCAAAATGGCAACCAAAATGATTGTAATTGACTAAAAAGCCCTTTATCACCATGTATAACCTGATATCATTTTCAAAGAAGTAAACAGAAGCTTAAAAGTTTATAACAAGATCATTTTATCGCCGAATTATGTCATTCTCATATTTCAAATTAAAAAAGGTTCCATTAATGAGATCTAAAATGGCTGCTAAAATACATTTTGCCACCTGGAAATGGACCAGAGTGGCATTAAAACATCAATAAATGGGTAAAATATTAAATAATCAATTATTCATGCAAAATGGTATTCAGGATAACATTAAGCCCCCTCTTTCTAAAATTGCATTTTACAAATTCAAAATGGTGTCCACGTGAAATTTAAAAATACATTTTATCGCTAAAATGGGCTAGGGTGGCATTAAAACTACATTTAAACATCAAATATTCAAAAAACAACTGACGAACTTATCCGTAAATTAAATTGCTAGTACATTAGTGGCATTACGGCCACAATAGGGTTCCAAAGTAGACTCAAATGACTGTTAAAATGTAATTTTAAACTAAAGTAAGAGTGACATTTAAACTGCATTAGAAACATTTATTATTTAAAATCGATGGATAATTATATTAGGGATTGCAACATGACTTTTTATTCCTAATTTAGGTTGAATACACGTTTCATATCCAAAATGGTACCAAAGTGGCACCGAAATGCAAATATTTATATTCAAATACGTTATACCACCATTAAGACAACATTTAAAACTGTATTTAAAAAACCCATTTATTATTCAAAATCGATGGACAATTATTTTAGGGATTGCAACATGACTTTTTATTCCCAATTTAGGTTGAATACATGTTTCATATCCACAATGGTACCAAAGTTGAATGAGCACCGAAATGCAAATATTTATATTCAAATACGTAATGCCACCAATAAAGACAGCATTTAAACATGTTAAAACTGTATTTAAAAAACATTTTTTTCAATAGGACAATATCCGAATTGAGTCATTCAATTCAATTTGGTGGAGAAAATAACAAGGGCTGCGAAAGAGCTGCCAAATGCATTTTCCCTCAGCTTCATGGCAAATGTTGACCTTATTATATTGGAATATACGACAACAAACATTTTAGGGATATTCATTTATACTGCAACTCTCAAAACCATTTTCCTTGATAACTTCGAATATTCAATATTTTCAAAATCACTTTAATGGTGGTCTAACCCATTTAGGCATAAAAATGTGTTTATAAAAAGTCATTTTGGACTTAATCTTGGTACTATTGTGGCTTTGAAACATGGTTACAACCTTAACGTTGGGGTAAAAGTTCCTATCATAATCTTTAGAACATTTCCTATTGCTTGAATTATAAATGGTCTATAATGCTACTCAAATAAATTTTATAATATAAAATATATAGTGGTGGCCATTTTGTTCACTGTGAGCGTAATTTTTTATTTGAAACTTGCTTACAATTCAGATATTCTGAATATTGGTAAATGTTTATATTTAGTTTAAACGCCACGCCCTGTTTGTCTACATAAATGTATTTTTGCGGCCGTTTAGGAATTCATTATAGGTGCTGTTAGGATTTAAACATGTAATCAACACAGTTGCAATCCGTTTTGCATTGATTTAAATTTTAGATAATAAAAGGCCCTTTCAATCCCATTCAATAGCCCAGTTCTGAGCTACAGCATTGTATTTTGACGCCGGATCATTTATGAGCTGATTATGGGCACCATATTGCATTTGAAATAATACGTTATGACAAAAATGTTACCGTAACCCCACATTTTTACAAATTACTAATGATAATAGCCGTTAAAAAGGCTTGTTTCGGTCAGTTTTCTCAATATGATATTTTGTGGCCATTGTGGCCGCCATTTTGAATTAAAACATGTACACCTACTAATTTTAATCCCAATATGTTTGTTAAACTCGTTTGATTGAAAGAGGAAAGTTGATATTAAAGTGGTTTACAAGTGACTTTAATCGTGTTTTTCTTTTAATGAAACTTTGCTATTTATTTATTGTGGCTTTTTTGAAAAAAAAAAAGCACCCCCACAGTCACACCGGTCACCAGTAACAAGGTAAGATTTAGATACCTATCATGGGCCTTTGCTAAAAGAAATATGTAACAAATGCGGGTATGGATGGCCCCTAGAATCTCGTATACTAATATTGAAATTGATATCCCACAAGTTGCAGTGTAAACACCATGCGGCCATCTTGAAATCCAATTGTGACGGCTTGACATAAATTCTGTGACTCCCAAAATATTCTGGGGCATAGAAAACATAGGTAAAGGCGTTAGAATTTTGGTCTAAAGTGTCATAGAACATGAGATATAGGGATTAAGGCAGCTATATTTAAATTCAAAATGGCGGCCATCAGGGGGAGAAAAATATTTGTATCCATTTCTTTTCATATACCTTGGGTATCATAGATACCGTGTACAAAGTTTCATGCTTTCTTCAAAAACTGAACGATTCTGGTGAATGATTGATCTTAGCTATTCCGCTAGATGTGTTAGTATTCATTGTGAGATGTCATTGGTGAAGAATACATCAATCGTGCTAGATTCCGTTTTAGTAGCCTTTATGACAAGCACACTGTCTTCATCTTTACTGGTGTACTGGTTTATGTAAAAAGTGATGTTACGGATATTTTGGTGAATATCGATTGTTTACCTTTCGAATAGATGCACTTTTTTTATTATGACGCCAGTAACGTAAATTAATTTAATTTTTAACTACGTAAAATTTATGATGTATATTATACACAAAATCTCAAGAACAATATTATCCCATACACTTTAAGAATACTTAAAAGCACATATAATGACTTGAAATTGGTATTCCTAATCTTGCATCAGCCACAATAAACACATAAGGAAAAAGGTAATTTTCCGCATTTTAAAGTTCAACACAGCAAGTTTACGATTGTCTATTTGTTCTGCCTAAAATAGTACTTAATTGATAACAGCGACAATTTTAATGATGATAGACTGTTTCATAAGATTTTGAAATTTGAATCATATTTTATAATGGTGTTTACAGCGTACAGACCTTGTAACAAAATGATAGTTCAACCACCTCTTTAGTGAAGCAATAACAGAGTCCCATCAAAAAGAATGTTTTCGTCGAATTGGAAAAAAAAAGGTTTACCCACCGGGTCCACTAAGATGGCCGGCAATTTATTGGGATCAATGCAAAATATAAACCATTTTATATTTTTTTAGCGTCCTTTTCATGATTTCTAGTTAAATGTATGTTTTTCATCAGTTGCTCACAGACACATTCATGTAATAGAATCTTTACAAGTGACAGTATATACGAAAATACATGTTCTCCACAGACTTACACACCTAGCAAGCGGAATTTTAAAATTCTGTCAAAATATAATTTTCTTTGATATGTAGGGCGCCATCGGTTGACTGATTTCTAAATCAACCTCATAATGTTCACATAATATGAATAAAAGTTAAAAATCAAGGAATTAATCCAAAAAAAACCTATAAATGCAATTAATGATACAAAGCCGCCACTTGTTCTTATTGATCATGATTATTCACATTTCTTTCGTAACATGTATTTTACGACTTTATTTTAAAGCGCTATCGTTCTGTATTAAATTATACAATTATATATATAACATTGTTTTGATATTGTTGATCACAATTTACATGATGTACTATTTTATGCCAACATCCACTACGGAAGGTTGAAATATTTCACAACATAAAGTGAAAAAAGATACCATTTTGTTTCATTTTGTACGTCATTAAACGTATAACTTGGAATTTTAGTGTTTTTTTTTCAATTTTTCGAATTTTTATGCAAGTAGCAAACTTACCATCCCAACAAAACAACTGTGATTGCCAGTGAACCATGTAATGTACATAGTGGAAAATACTTGCTCAACTTCGATTGGTTAGCCTGTTAAGTGGAAATGAATTCTTATTGCAGGAAAGCAGCAAACTGGTAAGGTGTTTTTGTTTGCTTGTTTGGTTTTGAAAGTTTTCCCAGTTTTCTATAAAATAGACCATTCTATTTTTATTTTTATAAACATCAAAATTCTAAAGTAAATGCAGGAATGTTCGGTAAAAGTAATATTAAACAAAAAACAAGGAAATACAAGATCCACAACGTGTTGTTTTGTATGCACGTCCATCGAGAATTACAATGTGTTAGTTACACTAGAGGTTACCAGCTGGCTATAGCAGGTTATCAATCATGTTGAAGCCATACATCGGGCATGTTTACAAAAGCCCTGAAAAAGCTATAGGGACATGACTGATTTAACTCAAACATTTCTTTCAATATCATAAATTTAACCATCATGTAATGAGAGTAAAATACAGGCAAAATGTAAGTAATGATAGGTAGGCATCAATTCATCACCGTTTACTGAATGTGTCACATTGAAATATAAACCGCTATAATGAAATATCACGAATTTTAGCATATGTAGTTTTCTTGAAAACCAAGATGATTTTGAAAGTTAACTGGAGGAAGGGAATTCTTGAAATGGTTTAGTCTGGTACATACATCCCGTCTTATTTGTAAGATATCCTTCTTACCTTTCTTCTTATTCCTTATTCAGGAGGTTTAATAATCTTAAAAGCTTTCAAATGGAAGATTATATAAGGTTTCCAGTACATTTCATTAAAAAAAAGATTCTCTCATATTTCGGTTTGATGGATTGACAATGGATTATCGCAGATTGCGATCGCAGTCATTTCAACTGTTTTATTTGGGGGAACTTCCAAGAAATAAATAGAGCCCTCTCTTACCATGTTTGATTACATAAATGCCAAATGGCCCCCATTTTGATCGCTATGATATATAATTACTCCATTTTTATCATAAAGTTACCAATTACCTCTCATGAGTTTGGCAAAAATAGTACGCCCTATATCCTTTTTAAGTATTGTCTGAAACACGTATACTTTCAGATAAAGTCACACAAAGACAAGTGTGTGTAAGAAGGTTAAACGAGTAATAATGGAGCAGACAATTTAAGTTTCTGCATGCCAGTACCAATATCCATTGGTAAAACCACCCGTTCCATATTCATCACTTTAGAGGTGTCTACCTAAAGTTTTACTTTACTTTACTTTGTCTTTAAAAATAGATAAATAAGGTAATACGGTTGTCTGTAGTTTTCACTACAAAATCTTTCTTTGTTTGGCTTTGTTGCATATTGTTTAAACAAATACTATGCAACTGGATGTATATTTTTTTTTTACTTTGATGAGCGTCACTTAAACTTTTCATGTCTGTTTTTCTTTCTGAACAATACCCTTAATGATCGGTTATAAAGAGTTTATGTATATTTGTTTCCTCCTCTTGTTCTGTACAATAACAGACAATTATTTTTCTTTAAAAATTGAGGACTGGACTGTTAATCCTCTAAGTAATAAAAATGTTTACACAGACCAAAATATGATTTAATGCAAAGTTACCATATCAATTATGTATTTAAATAGTAACAATAAAAAAGCGTTTGAATCATTTTCAAGTAAATTACGCCTATCGAGTATTATCCCCTCTTCCCTCAAAAATGAACTATGGGTAAACATATCATATCATTACGTGCTTCTAACAATCATGTTTTGCATACTTCGTATTTCATGTTTTGCATACTTCGTATTTCAAAAGTCACTAAATTTTTTCGATCGATACACCCCGAATGGCAAGAATTATCTTATTTATGGATACGCAGGTAATCAATCATTCTGACGCTTAATATGTCTGTCATGATTAATGATTCGAAGGCCCTTTGACACTTACAGGCTTAGATCAATTAGTGTAAAGTGTAGACACTACAATTATCAGTTGATCAAGCCTAACACGTATTTCACTTCACTGTACCTTCACTGATAAATGGGCACTTTTTGTATCTATCACTATTCTGAGATGATATTTCAACTTTATGGGCAACAGTGCACATGCTATTTACTCCAATGGCATGTTTCCTGCTGGGCCTTTTCAGAACCATATGCTACAGAGCCCTCCTTCAAATTTTCACAGCAAATCATACAGACCCAAAATATTTTGTTCCAATGATAGCTGAATAGTCTTCTCATCTTTCTAAAGATGCAAAATCAGTATTTCATCTCATAATGTATGATTTTGCTGTGACATAAATCTATAAAATTGTCATTTGTATGGAAAATATAGGAAAAAAATAATTTTCTCACAGATCGTATTTCAATGATATTTTTGCAAAAAAGTGTGGACAATTATTAGCTTTACTTAAATACTGTGTTTGAAATGAATATCTGCCAAAAAATGTACAAAGTACATCTTAATAATCATATCCTCCAAGCTTAAACGGACAACGTTCACGAATTTGTATTTTACCCATAAAATAGATGCAAAGGATGAACGTAGAAGTGCTATGCCTAGGGAATTAATAGCGCCAAGCGCCAAGAAAAAATACCGTTATTCAGTAAATATCATGTTCTTTTTTCCCAACAATTGTATAATTAGCAACAAAAGGACATTGTTTACCTTTCAAATTAACAATAGTTAAGATATATATTTCTATATAAAACGTAGGCTAAAAGATGTAGCAGCACTACTTAAAAGTGGACCCAGATGTCTTTAAAGAAAAGAGTAATTGTGCAACATAGCTTTAGATACAATTCATTTCCAGGGTAAATAACAACTATATCTGATATTTGTTAGTAACATGTATGCTACACTATGAAACCTCAATCAGGGAAGAAAGTCTTGGCACAATTATCTGTGAATGTCATTGATTTTGCACGCTTTCCCCGTCCCCCACTCAATGTTGATCCGTACACAAGGATCATCTTTACATCCAACATTGAAACAGGGGTGAGGAAGGGGATGGTCAGAAGAGAAGAGTTCTTCATTGCCTTCAACTTTATC
>JXSR01S033858.1:114034-127265 GCA_000969725.1 Ophiothrix spiculata
ACATCTAGTTTGGTAATCTAGTTTGGTACATCTAGTTTGGCACATCTAGTTTGGTAATCTAGTATGGTACATCTAGTTTGGTTCATCTAGTTTGGTACATCTAGTTTGGTACATCTAGTCTGGTACATCTAGTTTGGTTCATCTAGTTTGGTTCATCTAGTTTGGTTCATCTAGTTTGGTTCATCTAGTTTGGTACATCTAGTTTGGTACATCCGGTTTGGTACATCTAGGTTGGTGCATCTACTTTGGTTCATCTAGTTTGGTACATCTACTTTGGTACATCTACTTTGGTGCATCTACTTTGGTGCATCAAGTTTGGTACATCTAGTTTGGTACATCTAGTTTGGTGCATCTAGTTTGCTACATCCAGGCTGGTACATCTAGGTTCATACATCTAGTTTGGTACATCTAGCTTGGTACATCTAAGTTAGTACATCCAGGTTGGTACATTAGTATGGTATATCTAGTTTGGTACATTCTGAAATTTCAGTTAAAGACAATAAACAAGTCTGTTTTTATAATTCATTTTATTTTACAGGATGAGTCAAAGTATAGTTGACCAAGATTCCTGATTTTTTATCAAACAAAAAATCAGAACCACAGTTTAATGGAGCACAGTTTAAATGCGATTTATTTTCTGCATGTTCTAATCTTAATAAAGATGAAAGAAGTAGATCATTCGCAGGAGTAATGTTAATAAAAGAAATGTTACATGTTTACCCCAAGTGATTTTAAACATCCCCACCACTAATTATGATAAACTTGCCACGCATGGAAATGAAGTCCTTCATTTTGATTCTCTGTTTTGTTTTTTATCTTCATTCATTTCTTTTAGTTCTTCTACGTTATGCTATAACAGGAATCATGGCACTTCGGTATTGATTACATGTAGATGTCGAAATAAATACACTCTTTATGAACTCATTTGCATAGAATGATGCTGACACTGTAGTTACAAATTGCAGTACAGACGATTATAGTCAAGTCAAAGTGTCTTTTTCCGCTTATAATGAGATGTTGTGTTGCAAATGCAGGCCTACGTATGCGTCAAGTTCACGTCTCCTGATGAAATAATTGTCAAGTTCACGTCTCCTGATGAAATAATTGTCAAGTTCACATCTCGTGATGAAATAATTGTCAAGTTCACGTCTCCTGATGAAATAATTGTAAAGCTCACGTCTCCTGATGAAATAATTGTCAAGTTCACGTCTCCTGATGAAATAATTGTCAAGTTCACGTCTCCTGATGAAATAATTGTCAAGTTCACGTCTCCTGATGAAATAATTGTCAAGTTCACGTCTCCTGATGAAATAAATTTAAAACCAACAACCGACACCCTGCAAAAAGAAACAAAGACCTAGTCATTTTCTTGTATTTTATAAAGATGGTTTTAGAATCATCGGACAGTCAGTTCGAGTTCTGTATGGTTACAGGATTAATATAAGTTCGGCGGAACTCACAATTCGGATACGTATCCGAATGTAGATACTCCGTATCCAAATTCTGATACCCGTGTCGATTTGGGTTAAAACAGCTGAAACGGGAATATCAGCTGAAATTAATATTCAGCTTCGCAGCGCACCATACTGGTATGTATGAAAGTCAATAACATTATCATCATTTGTCATCTAAATTTTAAGAAAGTTTTGGGCAATGTTTCGAAGCTGTCCCGCTGGAATTGAACAGATGGAAATGACATTTCCACAGATACATTTATCATAAATGCAAGAAAGATGTTCTACATGAACTTGCCAGCTTGCGCTATCGATTTGTTTCCTGCGCTACGACAGGAGTATCAGAATTCAGATACCCTCCATATCCTAATTCTGATACGGGCATCACAATTCTGGTACAAAATGTACGTGGGTGTCCAAATTCGGATACGTATCCGAATTATGAGTTCCGCCGAACTGATATACGAGTAGAAATTGTATAGAAAATACAATACATTTTACTTGCATGAGTAACACTTGATTTGTAAAAACCTTACTCCAAGAAAGCTTATGTGAATCTTCATTTCAGACTTCCTGCTAAGAAGAATGTATTTCTATTTCAAACCACGACGGGGTAAACTGGATGTTACGCAATTATGATGTTGCAAAGTACTTCCGGACCAATTGTTTGGCAAAACTGATCACTTTTTTTAAAATTGTGTTATAAAAGTTCTAAATGTCAGGTTTTCATCATACCCTATAATATTGATAAGAAACCCCTCAACTCCACTTCAAATCCTTACGTGGTGAAAAATTACAATGGTCCTCTTGTTAACTTGTTATATTTTATTCACCAGATCAGCAAGTTCTTTCAAATGTTGTGTTTCCAAAACAGTAGTTGTTTGCCATGTCTGGATTTGAATGTGTTCTTATGATCAAGGTAAGACTATGGTCACAATTGATTGTACGCACAGTTACGAGCAGTGTTTAGTCCGTCTAGGAGGACCACAGGCAGCAAGTGACGCCCTCACCAAGTGACGCCCTCACTTCTCGCTTAGCTCACTGCCCGTGATCCTACTAGACGGACTAAACACTGCTCGTAACTGTTCGTACGATCAATTGTGACCATAGTTTAACATGTCCTTATGATCGAGGTAACAGGGTATATTTACGCAACAATCCATGTGAACTTATTGAAAGATGAGTAAAAGACCATACTCACATGTTTTTAAAATAGTGGTGAGTAGAATGGTTTCATCCATGCACCCTTATCCGGCGGTACCCATATTCCGTATAGTCCGGCGGTATCCATATTCCGTATAGTCCGGCATTGACGTATTTTGGAGCGAAGCATCTTTTGATTCAATTTGGTACCCAAGCTTATATTAAAAAGTTTTCCATATCAGATGTACGAAAGTATTCTCAATAAATCATACCACAGGGGGTCACCACTCCCCCATTAGGCCTAAACCCTTACACCTTACCTAAACACATTCTACTAAGCTCATTTTTGTGGCAAAATTAGTTGCTCCCTAGCGGAGCGTGATACAACTTAATTTCGTATCTCTTCGTCATCATCTATGGAAAACCTTGCACATAATACTTAATACTGTTTTGGAGATATTGTTATTCAGGTCGTCACGAAACTGCTATTGCGTTTCAATGATGCACCAACTATCATAGTAAAAAAGCATTATGTACCATCTAATCTTACAAAAAAAGTGTCCTAAATTACCAGAAACAAGTGTTCTTTTATCTCTCACAATTGCCTCCAAACATTCATATTCACACAACACGCTCACATCAATTGTATTTGTTTTAATATAAGATCCCCAAAGGAGAAAGAGTTAAGACAACGTAATATCCCCGCCGTACAACGTATGGAGGGATAACATGGATAAGGGGCAACAACATACGACACTCTCAAAAGACGCTATCACTCCGCGCAGAACACTTGTCATATCATACCTTGTCTGTTGAAAAATAGTACCTTAATAACACCATGTAAGGGCAGCACAAAATCAAGTCCTTAAGTAGTTTAGTATTCACTACTTTCTTTGCCCGGATTCTTTGTTCCATTAATTAAAAAACCGTTAGTAACAACAGGTTTGGTCGGCATTTTTTACCAGGGTTTAGAGCTGCCTTTAGTCACGTTAACCTAAATATATTTTGCCCGATATTTTGTTGCAGAATAAAGCTTCTCGTCCATTGGAACTTGTCAATCACGGAACCTATATTATAAGGTCAAAATCGCAGAGTTTCAGAAATTCAGTTTCATCTATGAAAATCTGAAGAAACCTGATTTGACAATAACATCCAAATTTGATTTTCAAGTTTTGATAATGGTAAAGACAAAGTATGATACGCTGGTTTAATGATGCTTCGCCCCATACTTACCATTTGATGCTTCACTGTCCATTCAGGAGCATGGTCCGATTTTTCAAAATATGGCTTTCAGTATCATTTCAAAGATAACTAATAAAAAAGTTTCTATTTCAGATTAACTGTTTAACTTTATAGGCAATTGTGTATTTCAAAGCTGCCTAGATTTAGCTGTGTAAATTAAGTGTTACCACCAAAAGTAGACGCATTTTCACTTACATTTCGAAATTCAAGCATGTTTGACGTAAAACCTCACATGGATGATTAGAAAATATAATCCCGATTTTTGTACCAAAATGTAAAAGTTTTGAAAGTTGATAAGTTGCAAGCAATCGGACCATGCTCCTTTAATACAATAAAATGATATAAACAACATATAAGGGTGCAGCCAGGTTTACTTGGAAGTACGTTTACTTCCTACGGTTATGGTTGTCGGTTGTTTTGTTTGTGCACTAGTACTTATTCGTATGTTTGGTTTAGTTTATTTGTTTGTTTGTAAATTTCAATGTTTTTGTGCGACTCGTCACACTTGTAAGTTGTAATGCTGTGTAAATGTTATGTCTGACTCATTTAATTAAGTTATTAGTTCAAAGTTCTGAGTTCAAGATATGTAGTTCAACCATAACCATTAATTTACGAAGGGTTCAACCTAAATACCCAGAGCCGCTCTGATTGACAATTGATGCTCGTGCTCGTCATAAAAATGGCGTAAAATAATCTGATTTTGAACCATAGGCGGCGTCTACGTTGTTGGAAAGTAAGCATAATTTACGCCATGTAGGGATGTAAAATGTAAGCTACCTCCACCGCTAAGGGTCACTTTTCACTTTTGCTAAGCTAAGTATCGTGCAGTACATGTATTGCATAAAATCGTTCAAAAACGAAAGAAAATGAGAATTGACTTAATGTAACTGAAAGAAAAACTGTAATCATATACCCAGCTTTTATTTAAGAAAGGGTTGTTAGTCTTATACGCCATTACCATTTGAGGTGCATTTACATCTTAAGCCATTAAGGGTCGCAATTTGCTGTCAAGAATAACGACATTCAAGGCTCAATGTCGAGATGTTGTGACGAGCACGAGGACCACTTTGATTTGCGAGCGGTCCCCTGGAACTAAATTTTGCATGTAATAAATATAGAAGGGAGAGCTTACTAGCAGGTCACCTTCTGCGTCTTCAGCTAAAATCATACATGCACATGTACATGTATCCTCTTTATCTTAGCTGACGTTTTAGTTGTACCTAACAGCTCCTAACATCTTTATATTAATCTAGAAACACAGTATCAAGGTTATAAGCCATTATAGCAGGTTTTGCCGTTGGAAAACCAAGTATAAGACAACTTAGTAACTGCCCTTACCTCAAAAAGGTGTTTTATTATATAAAATAATGGCCTGTGTGCATCATTCTTTTACATAAAAGATTCACCGACATGCCATATGCAGGCTATAACCATGTACCGTGTTTCATGGCTACACCCCTGATTTGTCTCACTCACCCAACTTCAATTGAAACTGTATTTAAAACAAATTCTATCCATCCTGATCAACATTCGTTGGAATTCCTCCTGATTTCCTCTATCCTTCGGGACTTCGAATGTATTTGAAATGTATAATAGCTCCTGCAAGTAAAAATATATAGCAGAAACGTGAGGTTATTATAGGGATGATACTAGCAAAAATTGCATGTGTATCAACAATTACATTGTATTATTCGTATTACCGTAATACCTATTTGCAACTATTTTTGTCATATAGCTTGAACCGATTTTCAGAAAGTTTGTATTTGCTAGTAGTAGAGCGTCAATGCAATTGACCAGCAATGTTCGTGCAACCATACAATGCTACAAAAGTTTGCTATTAAAAGCCACATTTATACACCGTTTTAATAAAGTTTTCAGGTTAATAATAAGAATAACGCCAAAGTATCCCGTTATCTTTACAAATGTCTCGTTTTCCAGACTACGTCACATGCGGCATTTTATCATGTTTACTGTGTTTTGAAAGTTATCTTAGAGGAGCGGAACCTCAAATTTGCCCTAATAGTTAGTTTAATGGTTTAGACAAATTTGCAACACAAGGTTTTTGCAGAATTAACTATTGATTTTGACGAACTCAATTTTCCCCACTTTTTGACATCATTTTGGAAGATTTTCAACAACTAATTTCAGCCAATTAACACTGTTCACCGCTGTTTGATGGGTTCTTTTTTTTTCTTCTTCTTCTTTTTACGAAAATGCACTATTACTGTACAAGAAATACAGGTCCTTAACACTTAAGGACGATCACGGTGTTTCTACCTGTAGATTTTATTCATTTTTTGTCAGTTAAATTCAGCAATAAAAATGGGGGTCACCGACCATCTAAGCGCGCTATAAAGTCATATATGATGACGTCATTTTCCCTTTAATGGACAATAACTTATCCAAGCGTCAAATGTCTAAACTAAGGCCGTATAGATTCTTAAAAACCCGGAAACTTGTTTTTATATAAATAGGGCCACCAATAATGTGAATATAGCTATAAATGAACACTTTTAATGGTGATCAAACAATGATGCGTTGCAATTTTGTCTATGTACCCCGATGGATGTTCATAGATTCACTACACAGCCTATAGGTGTAACGTGACTGTAACGTGACTGACATAACACCCACATATTGTGTTCATTGTTATCAAAAGAAACGACTTACTTGACATACTGCAGGCCTGCTTCTTTAACTATATAATGCAGCTGCCACTCCCATATACATTCTTTAGTCGTTATTCTTTTTCAGCACTGGTCAGATGTAGCTAAATGATTTATTGATATACTGGATAGAAAAAAAGAACATTGTTATTATGAAAAAAGTTTTCATTTTTCTTTATCTTTATTCTTGAGATATGAAAAAAACAAAAGTGATGCATTTTTATTGGGACACCCTGTATAACAATTGTCTAACAATGTTTAAAAAAGTCAACTACAAGATCAAATGTAACCCTATGATTGTGATATAGACATGGAAATGCTTTTTAGTGATGCGAAAGCATTTTCAGAGATTTGTATGCATTTATATTTTGTAAGTATAATTTACAGAAGGGAGCTATTGAGTTGGGGTTTTCTTACCCGAAATTTCATAAGTGCACATACCCAAAGTCACAAGAAATGGTAATTTTCATAAAATATGCACTGCAACACTCCACAAAGGATAGTCATACTAAATGTCACCCATTATAAAGACTTCATGGAGTTGTTAGTTGCATCAAAATGCTGTTTGAAGACATGTTACCATGGTTACCGTGTAAACAAACTAAACACAAAGGCCCGTATTCCAGAAAGATGTTTAGCTAAACCATTGTTTAACTGAGCATCAACTGTCCAGGAATGATTTGCTCGAGAAACACAAGCCAAAAAACTTCGTTTTTGGCTTGAGGCAAGCTGTGTAGTACAGCCTATCACATAATGGCCATTTGTGCATAAATTGAAAAATACAAATGATACAAAAAAAAACAGTTCATGTTTTATTCCATTTTCATGAAAGGAACCTTTTTTACTTAAATTTATGAAAATCGCACTGTTCAGATCAGAGAAATCAAACAATACGTGGGTTTGTTTACCTCGGTTACGATTTGTAAACATATCTTCAAACATCCTTTTTGTGTGGCCAACAACTTCAGAAAGTGTTAAATAATAGGTAAATTTAGTATAAATATCCTTTGTCATGTTTGTGGAGGGTTGCAGTTCGTATTTGATACCTATGATCATTTTTTTGGATATTGGGTATGTGCACTTATAGGCAGGTTTTATTGCAGAGCTTGCTTCTGGCTGTGGAACCAATACCGCCACAGCCAGATATTTCGGGTAAGGAATGATACGCATCATTGCAGCTTTCAAGCAGAACAATTCAATGAGTCGTGCTGTTGACGAGAAATAAAACCTTGATTTAGCTAAACACCTTTCTGGAATACGGGCCAATTTGTTTGATTTCTTTGTTTTGTGCAACACGATTTTCATAAATTTAGTTCAAAAAGTTAATACCATTAGTATTTTTCATGTTATGCACAAATTACCGTTATGTGATAGGCTGTCCTATACAGCTTGCCTTGCTTTGCTCGAGAAACACTTGAGGCAATATTACAGCTTACCCGAAATATCTGGCTATGGTATTGGCACCACAGCCAGAAGCAAGCTCTGCAATAAAACCTGCGCATAAGTGCACATACCCAATATCCCCCAAAATGATCATAGCTATCAAATACGAACTGCAACCCTCCACAAACATGACAAAGGATATAATATACTAAATTTACCTATTATTTAACACTTCTTAAGTTGTTGTCACACAAAAATGATGTTTGAAGATGTGTTTACAAATGGTTTCCAACGTAAACAAACGATACATACCATTTGATTTCTCTGATCTGAACAGTGCGATTTTCATAAATTTAATTCAAAAAGGTTCTTTTCATGAATATGGAATAAAACATGTCTGTTTTTTCAAGTACCATTTGTATTTTTCAATTTATGCACAAATGGCCGTTATGTGATAGGCTGTACTACACAGTTTGCCTCAAACCAAAAACAAGTTTTTTGGCTTGTGTTTCTCGAGCAAATTACAGCCAATCACATAACGGTAATTTGTGCATAAAATGAAAAATACTAATTGTATTACAAATTTGTGTACTCGAATTGTACTTAAATTTTACTCGAATTGTACTTAAATTGTACTCGAATCTGTGTTCCAAATTTGCACCTCAGGAATGTGTACTAGAATTGTACTCGATTTTTTCAGGGTGTGTTAGTTGTGTTGCAAGGCATCCGTATTCGCTTAGTATATAGGATATGAGTCACGAGTTCAGTGCAATTTGTAGTGACCTTAAAGACTTCTAAAGAAGCTGAAAATATAGAATAGAAAGGACACTTACCTATTTAAAAAAACGCGGGCAAAATCTTCACTGCTTTATGCTAAGTCAGTAGTCGCTGTGCTCTGACCAAATTAGTACGTCATAGCAAGGACAGCCACGAGAATTAGACATGAGCTGAAATATGATGTTGAATGTGGTGGAACAACCATGGGCGTCATTTCAGGGGCATGGGAACAACTCAACAAAATCCAAAGAATACTCCTCAATCGTATTGATTCTACTGTTCATCTACAGTGCATAAACCACGTATGAATTATGCAGGTGGCGTGTTTATGAAGACAATAATGGGCTACTTATCCACAGCTTGAGTAATGCGAAAATTATATTTTCTTCAATCTATTGTTATTACAATGATCTTCAATTAAGCGGCCAATTCAAGTCATATGCTTGACATGGTGTTATATCACCAATTATCGCTGGAAGATCTGTATTGGTTTGTTGAATACGCCGGGGAAGTAGTGACGTCATAATTTATGTAAATCAACCAACACGTGCGTTTTGTTTCCAAACAAACGGGGTGGACAGTTTTGCCTCACATTAAGTCTATGGGGGAAAATGTCAGACATTCGTCTAAAACAAAGATAAGAGAAAACATGCCGACCTGTTATGCTGAAGGTTGTGACCACAAGCCAGTTTTTTGTTTTCCAACCGAGAAAAATCAGTCTGATTTGTATGTTTACGTACGCCTATTCTGTTAATACGTGTGATCAGTGGACGTAATCATTTGTTTGGAACCAGATCGCACGTGTTGGGCTAATTATCATAAATGTGACGTCACTACTTCCCCGGCGTATAAGCACACGTAGAAGTTTCAACTCGAGTTAAAAGGCGGCTCACAAAAGTCCCGAAATCTACAGATCCTCAACAAAATTGGAAAAAAAAATCATAAGGTTTTCTAGTGAAATGATCATTTCAAATGAAAACACATTTATACTTACCAGAAATGCAACTTTAACTTTGTTTTTTGAAGCCCAAAATGTCAAACCTTTGCCAGTATATAATTCTGTAAATACTAATTTTGATTATATGAAACCTTTATCTATTCTGTAGAAAAGGGTCTGTGTGCGTAAACCTTGAATATGTTTGAGAAAGTCAATACGACTTACGTTATGTCATACACCAGAAGCGGAATTTGACATTCCGGTTTCGGGAAAATTTGAACATGAATTGTTTTGGAGAGGTAACAACAAAAATGTGTTATTTCTTACAATTGTTAAAGTTTTTACATTTTTTTTGCTTGATTAGATACTTTTCAATTGGCATTTGGTATAGCACTCACCAGCTCAACTAGGTTAATTACAATCATCAACACGTGTTCGACACCACTAATCATGCTAATTGTCTTATGGTTTTTGTTTGTATGTTTGTTTTTCTAGAGTTAGATGTAGAGAGGCAGAAAGCCTAAAAAGCGTTCTAAAAAGTCAACTCTTCGGCGGTTGTTGACCAATGTAACTATACTCCACATACTAGATAATAAATACGCCCATTTATCTCGTTTAATTCCTCGATACAACCTGACACTGATCAGCTCCTATCACTCAATTACTATGTTGTATTTGAAGACCTGAGCGCAAGAAGTACTTAAGTCCACAATTGGCCAAATTGAGCGCAAAAAGTACTTAATTCAACCCTAAAAACAAGTAAATGCATGGCAACGTAGGTCCACACATACAAAATAATTAATTCATCACTTATTTTGTGGCGTTTTTATATCATAAAATAGTGCAGCTGTTTTCAGAAATATGTAACATAACAATTTTTTCAGGGGTGGCTATTGTTTGCCATGACCCCATTGAAATGCGCATTTACTAACATTATAATCAAAATGAACCACAGTCCCCGCCACAATCACCCAAATATATATAGAAGAATTTTACGATAAGAATACGCTCCCCGGGTGCTTGTTTCGAATAAAGTGTTATGTGAACCTGAATTATTTGTTTTTTGTTGATTAATTAATTATTTACTTACGAAACATTTTAATGAAATATTAGATTGCTACAGAAAGGGAATTTTTCTGCAATTTTATTGTGATTTCCAATACTGTAAAAACTGTTTGCATGAACCAATCAGTGTACCGGTATTTGGGAATTCCAAATTGCCATGTAAAGTGTTTGTATTTATCTTATATTGTAAATAAAATGGTAAATTCCCAGTGTTATAAAAAAACTGTATGACAACATGGGGGATTGTTTATGCAAATGTAGAAAACTATGACCCCGGGCCGTGTGATTTTTGGGCAGAAGTGAAATTTATTTTGTCGGAGTTAGATGGATAGCTAACTTTGTTGGATGGTGTTATCCAGATAAATGAAGATTGGAGTTTGAGATACTTCGGATGGAAATACTTTGGAGAATTAATTTGGATACACAACGAATGGAGAATTAAAGACAACCTATTATTTTACTGTTTAATGTCCGAGTGGATTATGTGCATTGGATCTAGCTTCTAAGTCAAGCAGAGCTTGTGATTTGATTGCTGGACTATAAATCGTTGTTGGAGTTCGTCAGGAACGTTTTGGAATTATTTTGCCAAGTGGATTTCGGGACTTGTGATTATACAAGAACTTTGTGCCTAGGATTAATAACGGATTATAAATTGTGAAAAATCCTATGATCGCGCGGATTTCGCAGTGGCATCTCAGATATATAAGTGATTTAAAACATAGATAAAGAACTTAATTAATAAATGTTAACGGTGCAAAAAGAAAGTACTTGCATTCAAAGTATTGTGAATTGTTCCAAACACGAGTGTTTTTATTTCGTTTTATTTAGGAACCCGTGAGGGGATTTTTGCCTCGGTCATTTTAAATCTTTGACCATAACAATAGGGTATCTTTTGGAGTTGATACTGTGGAATGAACTTTTCGTGCATCTTAACACTTTTGTGAATAGAACACGTACCGTAAGGTGATTCTCTGGCCCCAGCAATTTGAATTGAAGGAGGTTGAGATAGGAATCAATAGCTGAGCAGACACCAAAGGAAAGAGAACCTCTAAGAAGTTCTTGAAATAATGTCTGAGGTCGGATAGTTATCTGCAGTGGCGTATCCAGACCTTTTGGTCAGGGGAGATCAAGGTTTTAAGCGTTTTCTGCACATCTCTTGACACGATTTTATGCTTTTCCCCATGTTTCCTGTCTAGCAGCTGCACTCTCATTTTTCTTGTCTTTACCGATTTTTCCCGCTTGCTGTCCTGATTCCCCGCTCGATTTTTGTCATGAAGGCAGTCTGCCCCCACATACCCCTTTACCCCGTGCTGGCTGCGCCACAGTTTTTTTTTGTATTACAGACAATTTATATGATGTTGTCTAAAAGCTTCTAAATATTGGCCACATTAAATATGTTTTCAATAAGTAAGTATCTTAACTGTCAAACTCTCTCTTCAAAATGCAAATTATTAGTTGACCAACTTTGACAAGCGTAAAATTGAAATGAAAAAATACTGTAATTTAATGCAACAAATGTCAGGAAAATCGAAAAAAAAACCACCTTTAGTGTCGGTCATATCAATAACGTAGCCCCATATTTGCATCAATTCTATTGTTTCCTCTCTCTTGAGATATCAAGTTTACAAGATGCGTCACTGAAGTAAGTGATTTACAAGTCGTCACGTGAGTGCAAGAAAGTCGCATCTGCAATAGCTGCCATTTGTCATAAATTTGCATTACACACTGTGAAATGTCTAGTTTTGGGTCAGTGGCTCTTGAAATGGTTCTTTAGGTGACACAGTCACCTAAAGAACCTTTTCAAGAGCCACTGACATATGCTAAAGATATTTTGAGGGATTTTTTGCATTTTAGTGATAAATTGTTAAATGTATTGAACATATGGCAGCCATTGCAGATACGACTTTCTAGCACTCACATGACGAAGTAAGGATAGACTGCAAACGTGAATAATAGATGTCATCTTTCAGTCACAAGATGACACAAGGGGCTTAACGTCTCGCCATTGTACTTATGTTGGATTATATGTTGACTAATTCATAAATTTAAAAATCAATATTAAATCAAAGAACAAGTTCAAAATCAAAAGTGAATTTTTTTTTCATAATGTTCATTACAGATCGACTTGGTACTAAATTCGGATGTACATGTGTTATGTATTATCATTATTTCTGCTGCCGTACCAATGGTGTAATGAAAACATAACTCTGGGTCGTAAAGGTAACTCTATTTAATAACAAATTTAGGTTTTTCCAAAGAAAGAAAAAACACCTTTACTGTCGGTCATATGCAATACCGTAATCTCTTTGCGTTAAGGTGGATCGAAAGGATGTTTCTGGAAATTATAAACTGCATTTTGAGGCACTTGATTTCATTGAACAAGTAAAGCTTAAAAGACTGAGCAAAATGGTTTTTGTTTGAAGGAAATCGGACATTATACGGTTGCCAAGATATGCTTGATTTTGATTTCTTTGTTTTCTATCATTTTTGCCAATATATTGATAAAGTTAATGAGCAACATTGGCTGTATGTGCTCATTAATATTCATATTTGCCAATATTTTA
>JXSR01S033861.1:2094-13565 GCA_000969725.1 Ophiothrix spiculata
AATTTAATAGAAGACATGGTAGTCTGTATTGATGAACAAATAAAGGCTGCTGAAGGCATCACATCCAATGTCATGAATAACCTCTTGACACAGAGACCTGATATTTTGCAGCAAATTCAGCATCTCTAGTTAACCTTAAAGAACAGGTTGCTTACAAAGCAGAACAAGAGGTTCTACATGCATGCATAGTAAATTAACATGTGATTTATCTGCAAACATTTTGTCTGCCAACATCTATGTATAAACACGGTTCTTTTTATTCCACAGGAAGAAGAGGAAGATGAAGAAGAAGAATGGGCACCATGGAAGCACCCAATTTCCTCGTCCTCGTCTGACAGTGAAGATATATAAGTCGTCTCGCTGGACTGAAAATCAAGCTTACTAGCGCTATACATAACATTTACACAGAAATGACTCATATTGACCGGGAATAAATTTGCAATATATCTACATGTGATGGTGGTGTGACTATCCGGTGTTTTTTAAATCATACATTTGTACATGAGATGAGATTGTTGTACCAGATAAAAGACCAATTGAAGCGTTTGGAGATAATTGTTAATAACATATCGAGAGAGAAACAATTTTTTCAAAAATAATTTTGTTTACCCATCACACGTGTAGAAACAAGCTCATTTTAAGATTGAAACTAGAAACACTTTTTCAAAGTAAGAGGCAGAATACAGGTCATTTCAACAAAGACAATAGAGCTTTTACAGACAAATCTAGGGATGTGGTGAACTTAAAATGTTACCACTGAATAAACACAAGTTATTCAGGAGCAAATAACCAAACAGCAACTAGAGACAGTGCTCAAGAAAATTGCTGAAAACACAGGTATTTTCAAAGTAACACTTTGACAAAACGATGAATGACTTAAAAACTTAAACGTGTGGTATATCACAGCGGGGCTTTAATCGGGCCTGACGTGCACAAAGTCCTGCAAACAGAGAGTATTGAGAATTTTGGGACATTTTTTGCCAACTGAGATTGAAACCAATACACATTTGGTGGCAACGCACAGAGAACAAAAGTTGTTGACCTGTTTTCAAAGTTTGCCAACTGCTATAAAACCTACACAAACAATGTGCCTTTATGTCGCCATGAAGTAGAACAATTATGTTTGAACTGTGCAGAGTTTGGGGCTTGGTTTCCCCTTAATTTCCCTGATGCTTCATTGAAGCCTATAAATTTCACATGTTGTTCATGGAGATGCCACACGGGGATCAGGCGTCTAAGAACAATCAGTATGTTGACAGAGCAAGTTTCTGAAAGCATCCACCCATATATAAACAAGCTTGAAAGAATGTTCGCGTCTACTCAAGATAAACCTGCGCGACAAAAACTAACCTTGCGCCAGCACAATCTCTTGAGTAGCAAGTAGAAATCTGAATGTATTGTGACAATTCAAAGGGGAAAATTGTGTCATGTGATATTTAAGTTTCTACGCCGCTGATCATAATCACCTTAGACCATTAATAACGCAGAGTCAACCCTACATTCAAGATACCACCCATTTCCTACAAGTCAATGAAGGTCTCAAGAACACTCATTTTCCATTTCCTACCTGTAACCTACTATGCACTGCCAACGTGACTTCATTATATACCAATATAGATCATAAGACTTAACTGGTGGTATATCACAGCGGGGCCTGACGTGCACAAAGTCCTGCAAACAGAAAGTATCGAGGCATTCGGGACATTTTTTTGCCAACTGAGATTGAAACCAATAATGGCAAACAAACATTTGGTGGCAATGCACAGATCAAATGTTGTTTACCTGCTATCAAAGTTTGCCAACTGCTATGAAATCTACACAAAGAATGTGCCTTTGTGTCGCCATGAAATAGAACAATTATGTTCGAACTATGCAGAGTTTGGGAGCTTGGTTTCTCCTTGATGTCATCTTAGATTTTAAAGTGATGCCTACACTTAAGGTGGAGAAGAGAATTGGTATTTGATAGGCTAAACTACCACACTTATAATCCCAGAAAAATCTATAAACCCTATTCATAGGCTATTTTTCTATTAAGCACCTCTCTGGGAGGAACACATTCTTCAATTGTTTACATCACCCATGCCCTGTTTGGCTCATCGTAGTGGTCGCTAAATAAATGTGTGGCGCAGTAAAGAAAGTTGAAGTCTAGGCATTTTAGTTCCCTAAAATTAGGAATGAAATTGGTTGACAATTCAATTATATAATGTCACAATTATAGGCCTCTGTGTCAGCACGGATCGTTTGTAATTGGAGTGATTTATCACTGGCCAATATGGAATACAACACTGCTTGTCCCTGTTTTGTCTCATATGGTTGTGGTCAGATCGTCTTTTGATTTTTTTATTATCATATTGTTTTGTAAAATGTATCAGGGATAGGCAATTTACATGTCTCATTGGCCTTTAATTTGTCTACTCCTCAATTGAACTTACTTTGTTTGTTTTGTTTTATATATGTCATTTTGATGTAGAGGTTTATGGAAAAATAAAGATTACAATACCGGTGCGTCACCTGTGATTTGGAGCATCAGTCGTGGTCGGACGAGTTGGTATATGGTTTATTTAAATGTAAGTACTGTAAGTTTAAGTTCTTAAATTAAATTGGTGGAATCAAGCTTGTAATCAGTGAAATTCATTTTCAATATCACAGATTTAAGAGAAGGAAAAGAAAAAGGACCATTTTAGTAATGCAAGAATTATACCCGGAGATAATATATTGATTTTTTTTTTACATGTGATTGAAGATATAGTGGATGACTTTTTATCTGTATGTATGTCTGGTAAGTTTGTTTCGTTGGAGAAAGCTATCATTTATAAGGCCCCAATAAATGTAGCACATGAAAACACAGACAAGTGCCATATCAGACTATCCGGTGGTAAGTTAAAAGAACTCAAAAGTAAATCAACAGAGTTGTCAAAATTAATATGGAAAATAAAAAGAAACAATCTGAGTTAACAATCAACTGAGAAGTCATCAAACATTTGAACACATAGAGACGATCATTGGCGTAGCCAGGGGTGCAGAAGGGGCGCGCGCATCCCACGGGTCTACAACAAATAAAAATGGAATAAAGAAAAAAGAAATTAAACCAACCGGAAAACAACGACAAAATGGTGCAGTAGTCCTAATTACTGCTAATAATACATTTGGCAGCCAGCCCCTGAACCCGTTGCCATTTTGGAATAAGATTTATTGCGCACCCTGGGGGTAAGCAATCCTGGCTATGCAGGTGATATTCTGAACAATGCAATTTATGTCTAGAAGAAAAATTTATTATCATGAAACACATGAAATCGAAAAATAATATTATAAACTTATTTCAAAATGCCGCCACATGAAACGAGAGCATCAATGATGCGGATGCTTCCCACTCGTTTTTAACCATGTGTATGATCTGAAAATATGTAAACTTACAGAGTTGAAAATTTGACCATTCTCTCGACTTTTTGACTCCAAAAGACAGTTAAAACACCAGTCACCATTGACACTTTTGATCACTCGTCTAGGACGAGCAATTAATTTGACACCTTAACCATTAAAATTTGACAAAGTTTGACATTTTTTGACCTTTGACCCCAAGGGAAATGTCGGACGATGGGCTAACCATTGAAACTTTTGATTGCTGGTCCTAGATGAACAATTTGACACCTTAACCTTTAAATCGGACAAAGTTGAAAATTTGACCTTTTTTGACCTTTGACCCAAGAGAAAGGTGGGACAATGGGGTCACCATCAACACTTTTGATCCTTGGTCCAAGACAAACAATTTGACACCTTAACCTTTAAATCGGACAAAGTTGAAAATTTGACCTTTTTTGACCTTTGACCCCAAGGGAAATGTCGGACGATGGGCTAACCATTGAAACTTTTGATTGCTGGTCCTAGATGAACAATTTGACACCTTAACCTTTGAAATTGGACAAGGTTGAAAATTTGACCTTTCTTTTGATCTTTGACCTGAAGGGAAAGGTGGTACGAAGAGGTCACCATTGACACTTTTGATCCCTGGTCCATACAAACAATTTTACACCTTAACCTTTGAAATCAGACAAAGTTGAAAATTTGACCTTCTTTTGACTTTTGTCCCCAAGGGAAAGGTGGGACAACGAGGTCGCCATTGACACTTTTCATCCCTGGTCCAATACGAACAATATGACACCTAAACCTTTGAAATCGGACAAAGTTGAAATTTTGACCTTTCTTTTGACCTTTGACCCCAAGGGAAAGGTGGGACGAGGGGGTCACCATCAACACTTTTGATCCTTGGTCCAAGACAAACAATTTGACACCTTAACCTTTAAATCGGACAAAGTTGAAAATTTGACCTTTCTTTTGAGCTTTGACTCCAAGAGAAAGGTGGGACAATGGGGTCACCATTCCAAGACAAACAATATGACTCCTTAACCTTTGAAATCGGACAAAGTTGAAATTTTGACCTTTCTTTTGACCTTTGACCCTATAAGGGAAAAGTTGGAACGACGAGGTCTATATGTGTACTGACTCCCATCACTTTGACATAACAGTCGCCAGTTGCGGTGCACCTAAAAAGATGTATTTCTTTCTTCAGCTCAGAGAAGAACAGAATCGTCATCAGCGACGAAGAAAGTGACAACAACAGGTATGTATGTCTGCTCAAAAGAATTGATATGGGGGAATCTGCACTTGATTTGACCGATCCTATGGGGTGGCAGTCATCTTGAATTGCCACTCTCCTGAAATAGAGTAGTGTTGCAAATTTTGCCCAAAACTGACTGTATTTTTTCAAGGTCATCTCTTGGTCTATATAAAAGATGGGTTTGGTCAGCACAAGTTAAAAAATTTCAATTCCTCAACACTTTCTTTATTGTGGTGATCTGTTGTCATCTCCACAGACGCGGTAATAAATGGCAGTCCAGTAGTGATAATTAAAATAAGTTAAGTTTGAAGCATTTCAACAATTGTTCCTGAAAATTAAGATGTATTTCTTTCTTCTGCTCAGGGAAGGACAGAACCGTCATCAGAGACAAAGAAAGTGACAACAACAGGTATGTATGTCTGCTCAAAAGAATTGATAAGGGGGGAATCTGCACTAGATTTGACCGATCCTATGGGGTGGCAGTCATCTTGAATTGTCACTCATGCAGGGCGAGTTATTGTAGATCTGACCTTTTGCAACTCCACGTGACACACTTCAGGATGGGTTAGCTAGAAAATTGGCGTCATTTGTTCATCGTCACATTTAAAAATAGTTGTACTTATAACAGCAGGAAACATCACTGGCCAAGCCATGCTTGATCTGTGCCCGAGGCATGTTGATCGGAAGGATGCATGGAGTTAACAGAAACTTATTTACTTGTTTTATAAGATTGTTTTTAATCAGTCTAGTAAACAAATTTTAAATATTAACTGGCTCAAGTCACACCAATTGTCTGCTCAAAAGAATTGATGAGGGGGAATCCACACACATCAATTTACCATACCCTTCACTTGGTGGCAAAAAAAATCAAATCGACCCACCCCTTCCTATGCTAATTAGCATAAATTTTGAGGGCGCACTTCAAAATTGTTTTGCCCATAAAATCGTAGCCAAACAACTTTTTTCAAATTTTATTTCAGGAATGTATTTGTACTTACATACTACAAGTATGAGCCAAATTTCATTGAACATTTCTACTGGGAAGTAGAATTTTTCAAGTTGAAAATTTAGACGCGACACAGCCAAAATTGTTTTGGTCGCCGTTGTGAAATGGCTTGTCCAATTTTTCAAAATGTTTCCTTTGTTTTAGTTCATTTGAAGTACTTAACTGTGACCAGAGTTTCAATCTAAAATTCCTTTGCGAAAGCACTTTTTCTGCGTTGGGTCAATATGGACCCCCTCCCTTGACCACTAAAGGCCGTTAAATCACACCAATTGACACAATGCATCGTTGCCAGCTTGTGATGAACAACTATGTACGGTGAGTTGTTGAAATATAAATATATATATATTGTTATTATTATTATTTTTCTTTCTTTTACCAGAACCTGGATCTCATACTAGGAACCCTACTAAACCTGAGAGTGAAGGTGCCGGTATGTGTTTTTGATTGAAATTGAAATTAATCATTGTATTTGTAGAGAGACGACTCTATTAAAACTTTATATATTATTCAGATATGATTGAATGCACATAGTGTGCCCTTAAACAAATTGCCATTTCTGCAATGATTACTTTGTATTTTGCTAGCTATCTTGGCTTTATTACCACTTTTAATCATTTAGTTTTTTCCAATGTCCCCGAAAGTTAAATACCATTGCAAACGATTCTTGTCCGAACTAATCTCTAAATCCATATACGCTACTTTCATGATATTTGTGGGGCTTACAAAAAGCCAGGTAAAGCCACCCACAGCAAAGGAAGAATGTTTACGTCCGTCAAGCTTGGGGAGCTTCCGAAAAGTGAGGCAGATAAATGGCGTTGGTCGGTGACCTGAGGTCAGGACTAGTCCATTTTATGTTATAGGGTGCTATAATGCTTTGGTCCCATACCACTCCGAGAGAGGTATGCAAATTAGTTTTAGTGAACATCGTAGAGGTAATCAGACCCCAGTTAAATAGTTTAACAAACAAAATATGTTTGGTCATAGTTTCTTTGCTCAAACGTCCAAAACTCGAGACATTTACGGTCAACCCGAATTGTTGCTGGTGCGATGAACAATATGCATCAAAATCGGAGAAAGTCAGGAATTTCAATTGGCCCGAAAATTGAAAGTTATTCAAGTCATACTTATATTCCCAGTATGTCGGGTGTCTGTACTTCTGTGTTCATATGCCTGGTTGCGGGATTTGAAAAGTAAACTGTTATGCCCTTCTTGTTAAAATAAATATCATGGAAATTTGAAATTTCATCAGAGAAAAATGAGGGAAAACTCTGTGAATTCCATTTTCTTAATATGCTGGAACACTATTGAGTTGATATAAATTGCCAGAAGATGATGATGCAGAAGATGAATTGGTAACAAACAAATACCACTGCTGAAGTCATCAACATGTAAGAAATGAGGAATATATAGCGACAGTTTTGGCCCTCCTATATCTCAAAATGCTCAATACTATTAAGAGAATCGCATCATCAAGAATTGGTTTTAGCAGTCAAATACATATTATATCAACAATGAAATAACATTCAGTATTGAAAAAACATAAAATAGCTTGGATTCTGGAGAACTACCGTTGATTCTTCTAAAATGCTGAATAGATTTTTTTATTGAGAACAGGAAGTATGTTGGCATTGTCTTAACATTCAAACGTGTCTGTCTGTTTCAGGAACAAGTGCAGGAATAAAAAGAAGAAAAATAACAGGTATGTTTACAGAACAAGAGATATTTTGATTTTTGATATTTTTGGAGTCATAGATATCATAATTTAGAACAATCCGTTTGGGGTGTAATATAGATGCATCTGAATGTCGTACTTGTATGTGTTGCTTAATGTGCTTGAAAAGCTGTGGCACACACTAAGTCTAATGAAATATGCATTATCCTGTTTAACACTTGTCTTGTCTAAAGATACATGATTATGTAAATCCATTGCTGACTATACTGATGGTTGGAATTTTACAGGGATGTGAAATCTCCTCCTTTGAGCTGATTTCTTGGATTTTGAAAATTTATCAATGTAACATTTTAGCTTCTTTAATTTTCAGCCCATTTTTGGAAATTTACTGTGTTTTTCCTGTTTTTATAATAAAAATTCCTCTCTTTTTCAAGGAAAATCACTCTTCACTGCTTAGTTATGTAAACCTTTCTTTGATAGCATCAGTTTTCTTTCAAAATGGAAACATGCTAAAGTAGTTCAAAATATCAAATCAGGCAGTAAATGTAATGTTGGTAATTATCAGTCAGTTAGCAGCCATTATAAATTTGAATATAAAAGAAGACGCACTCAATTGAATTACACAGTATCAACAAACTAGGCCCATGTACATTTCAATAGAGGCTTAATGAGATATGTACAGATTAGTGTCAAAGACAGTGTAATAGTATTTGAAGACCATGTTATAATTACAATACTCAATGGCACTTCTAAATACTGGAAAAATCACATTACTCCATGGGTGTTCTAATCTCTTCTAAATACTGGAATCCTATGATTTTCATCAAAATTTGAGCTTAGCCTCATCCCAACAACACAAGTCCAAACATCAATAGTAATATCTACCTGATGCAGATAGTGAATTCATGCATAATTATCAGAGTTGGTCAGTTTGACACGTTAATGTTCTAGAGGCCAAATACTACAGAATGTTCAATTCATTTTCACCAAGGTTGATTTTTTCCATTAATTTGAAATAATATAATATCAAGTTTTGAAAAGTCAGTAGATTCAACAACTCAAATCCAACAAGAATTTTTACAAAACGTGTTTTAAATATTAACTTAAAGACACAAATTAAAAAATATGCAACTTATTCAGAACTTTTTATTCCAGGAGGATAAAACAGCTACATGATCAATTTAAACTTCCCAAAGTGATATTCAAGGTAGAACAAGTATTTCCGAGCCTAGCCCTGGTATTTTTCCAACCAAAATGTCTTGGGACTTAAATTAAAGAGAATTTTAACCCTAAATTTCAGAATATGTTGCCAGAATCTTTATTTATTCCAGCCTTTCAAACAAAGGAAACTTATGAATAGCCATGCATACCTAGATTGAAGCGCCCTCGGGCCTAATTTGGCGTAAAATTGTCATTGTTAAGGAAAACAAACATGCCACACTGATTCAGAACCTCAAAAATGATTTTCCTTGCATGTACTGAAGAACATTCTGATGGACACAAATCTAGTCAATAGGTCAAACATTACTTGTGATATGGGATTTTGATGACAATTTAGAGGTGATAGAGGTGAGGGGGGAACATTACCCGAAAATAGATTTTTGGCTAGTAACTTCACAAATTTTGATCAATTTCTTCAACAAAAATGGTCAGGAGTTAAAGCTGCATCTTAGGCAAAAAAAAAAAGGTTTGTCTCAGGAACCCCCGGGGGGGGTACTCCACTTTGGTCTGAACGGGGGTGTGCAGCACGGACCTTGGAACCCACACCCATCTTTAAGGGTAAATTTTGAGAAAAAGTGCACCCATGTTTATGGATTTTGCTCCAATAATAGGCTGATTTTTCAAAATTTTCTGGGCACTTTTTGGGACCATTTTAACATATTTTCTTGAAAATGTGACCCATGTTTAGTGATTTTGATGCTAAAAATGAAACAATGTTTAGGGATTTTTTGTGAAAAAGCGACCCATTCCAGCGGCACATCCCCGTATACCTTAATATTGAAGTACCCCCCCCCCCCCCCCCCCGGCAGAAACCTGCGCGCATTGCTATGTGAAAGTGGATTTAGCGCGTAGACCTACGCGCTGGTCCTCTTTTTTTAGCTTTTTTTTCCTCGATAGTAATCCAGCAATCGACCATCGTCCAAGTTTTATGTCTTTTCAAAATGATTCGCGGCAGCTTCTTTTTCCCGGTGTTTTGAGTACCAGCGAATCATGTATACACGCTTTGCATGCTGGGAAGGTCATAACAAAATGGCGATCTCATGAACAAAATACGGAGACAACATGGAAAATAATTCCACTGAATCATTGCGATTTTTAGTAATTTTATTCTAAATTCAAGCGAGATTTATTTATTTATAACTTTTTTGTTTCGTGTTTTCATCTACCGGATACGTGTTGAGTGACGGTGGCGGTGATTTCACACTCGTAGAAAGTTGGGCGATCCGATTTTAGAACGTCAAAAAAAAAAAAAAAGAATCCCGCATACCGCAAAGCTATATAAAAAATCGCATAGCGTTTTTGTAAATGGTTTCTGAGACGAACCTTTTTTTGGGGGGGCCTTATCAAAATTGTAAAATTTGTGAATCCAAAACACTATTTATTTTCATCCAGTATAGCCCATCACTGTTGGTGCTAAGTAAGAGCTACTGCACATAATGAAAATCATACCAAGGAGGAAATAAAATGGTGATTAAAATTTAGTTCCAACAAATCAAGCAAAATTCAAAGAGTTGCTAATAATTGTCAATAACAAAAGTCAATCAAAAATTCGCCAAACCCTAATTGACTAATTAACTCTAAAAGCCTAAAGACTGATTTTGTATTGCTCCGGTTTAATTTGCTTATGTAAAATCAATGTTTACTAGTCCCTGTGAAATTGACATCATGATTCATTGTGACAGTGAAGGTACTGTTTTAATACAAAAGAAATGCACTTCTGTATGATAACATATTGTTTTGTTTGTTTGAGATTTGAGAAACGTCATAAACTGTATACATATGATTTATCAGAACAATGAATTCACTTCTTCATTTTCACAGACAAACAAGAAGGGCGCCGTAAGACACGAATGCAAAGCCGTAAGTATTTTGAATTTACTGCATTCCTTTATTGTCCCGTAACTTTTGGAAATGGTCATTAATTCATATTTCATTCATATTATACATTTGATATTCTTCATGCTAATCCATCAGAGAACCGCGTATTCTAGTTTATAAAGCGATTAAAATCCATGGTCCAAATAACATCTAGTAATAAAATCCTTCATCGTGAACTGAGGGGCACTATTCAAAATGGCTACTTAAGGGGCCTGTTAATACTGTTTGTTCTAAAACAGAATTTAGTTCTTTCTGATTCTTCAGCATGTTACCTTTTATTACAGACAATAAAATACTACAAAACGAAACTTTAAAACTTATTTATAGGTAAAATTAAAAGATTATTTTGACATTTTACAGTAAAAAAAACCCCAAAAAAACATGTGGCTGTTGGCGGGAAAATACGGCATATATACCCGTCCTATATTTTGCGTTTAGGTTGCGTGCCTTGATGTGTGTGCCTTGTTGCGCGGCAACAAGTACTGCGTGCGCAGATGAATGCGTTCTGTTATGTTCTTGTATGAGCACATTTGCTAAATCCCACAATAAACTTGTCAATGTTGTAAAAAAAGAAAAAAATAATTGAAAATTATTATTTTAGATTTCTTTCAATATTAACAAAATATCAAAGGAACTTAAAATTACATTAGTATTTTAGATTTCTTTCAATATTTACAAAATAAGGAATTTAAAATTGGATCTGAAAGTTGAGCACAATACTTACCAATAATATCAATTACATAATAAGTTTTCATGTCTGATACTTAAGGTTTAGACCTCAAAATTCATGTGTTTTAGGTCAAAATGTATGATTTCTTCATTAAACATGGGATTTCTCCTTTTCAATCATCATTTTTTCAGGAAACGTAACTAAAAAAACTAAAAAGTAGAAGGAAAGGGTTTATCAACCATTATGTACAGTATATCAAAATCCAGGATCACGTTTCTCATTTTTGTCTCGCCTGAAAATTTTTCAGTAAGAGACATACCATTCCTTAAAACTGTCCGCCGTCCACATTTCTTGTCCGGAGCAAATCTCGGAAACTGTATGCCCTATGCAGATGATATTTGGTGAGTGG
>JXSR01S033861.1:14000-26177 GCA_000969725.1 Ophiothrix spiculata
GTTGACCTGAGGTCATCAGAGGTCATTTTGAGGTCAAGCTCATAACTCATTAACCCCTGACCCCATATGGATTAAACTTAGACCATAGAAAGTACTTGACCCAAGGTCAAGGTCAAAAGGTCATCTGAGGTCAAATTTCCAAAATTGTTCAAAACGTTGACATGAGGTCATCCGAGGTCATGTTGAGGTCAAGGTCAGCTACTGAACACCTGACCCCACATGGATTAATTTTATACCATAGAAAGTACTTGACCCAACGTCACTCCTACCCTATCCTTCTCCACCCCACAACTGAATGATGATTAAGTAGGCGGTCGATACGCAGGCGAGACTACTGGTTCGCGAACCATCTTGTTTAATTTACAGTCCTAAAATCAAAGATATTCAGTAGTTTCTGCCAAAATTGATGCAGATAAATGTCAGAAACAACACATGTAACATGGTTTTCATTGTATTTTAAAAAATTCAGCTTTATTTAAAAAAAAAAAATTAAAAATGTGATCCTAGATAATTTTGTGCAATTTCCAAAAAATGATATGTGATAAAATGGCAGTAACACTTTTTGTTTTGCCTGAAAATTTTTCAGGAAGAGACATACCATTCCTTAAAACTGTCCACCGTCCGCATTTCTTGTCCGGAGCAAATCTCTGAAACCGTATGCCCTATGTAGATGATATTTGGTGAGTGGGAAGGGTTGAAGCTGAACTGGCGCTGCGTACAATTTGATCGCACACTATGCATATGGAGTACCTAATTTGCATAATTTATGCGTAATTTTAAGTATATCTTCTAAACCGTAAGGGCTATGGTAATGAAACTTGGTGACATGAAGGGGTTCGAGATTAGCTCACGCGACGCGCCTTTTTCGGGGGTGTGGTGAAGGTCATTCAAGATCAAAAGGTCATTTGAGGTCAAATTTTTAAAATTGTTTAAAAAGTTGACCTATGGTCATCCGAGGTCATTTTGAGTTCAAGCTCATAACTCATTAACCCCTGACCCCACTTAGATTAAACTTAGACCATAGAAAGCACTTGACCCAAGGTCAAGGTCAGTCAAGGTCAAAAGGTCAAATTTCCAAAATTGTTCAAAAAGTTGACCTGAGGTCATAAGAGGTCATTTTGAGGTCAAGATCATAACTCCTTAACCCCTGACCCCACATGCATTAAACTTAGACCATAGAAAGTACTTGACCCAAGGTCAAGAGGGGTCAAATTTCCAAAATTGTTCAAAAAGTTGACATGAGGTCATGTTGAGGTCAAGGTCTTAACTCATGAACTTCTGACCCACATAGATTAAACTTAAGAAAAATCAGTGTTTGGTGTTACTTTTTCCCAAATATGGTCATTTTTGAACCAAACCAATAGCATGAGCAGATTCCTTGTCAAATTTCCTTTCTATAAATGTATACTTTTCTTTACTGTAACTTCATAATATAAGCCTTAACAGACCCCTTAAGGGACCAGTTAAGGCTTATATTTTGACTTTCTTTTTTGGCTTATAAGTCATTAAGTTACAGTAAGGAAAAGTGTACATTTCTAGAAAGGAAATTTAACAAGTAATCTGCTTATCCTATTGGTTTGGTTCAAAAATTGCCATATTTGGAAAAAAAATAGCAAAAAACAGTGATTTTGCTTGCCTAAACATGAAACGGGAAAGGTAACTAAATAAATTGTTACTGCCATTTTATCACATATCATTTTTTAGAAACTGCACAACATTTTATAGGGTTGCATTTTTTATTTTTTCAAATAAAGACAAATTTTTCGAAATATAATGAAAACCATGTTACATGTGCCATTTCTGACTTTTATCTACATCAATTTTGATAGAAATTAATGAATATCTTTAATTTTAGGACCTTAAATTGAAAAATGAGAAACGCGATCCTAGATTTTGATATACTCTACATAATGGTTGAAATAGTTTTCCTTGTACTTTTTAGTTTTTTTGTTACGTTTCCCGTAAAAATGATGTTTTTTCATCAAAATTGAAATGGAGAAATCCCATGTTTAATGAAAAAATCGCACATTTTGACCTAAAATCCATGAATATTGAGGTCTAAACCTTGGGCATCGGACATTAAAATTTATTATGTAATTAATATTTTTAGTATATGTGTGCCGCCGCGGCAAAAGGGTCCAGTTGTCGGCTCGTACATGTTGCTCCTTGTAGCATATCTAATGTATGGTATTTGTATACATCAGATATGCTACAATGAGCAACATGTAGGAGTCGACAACTGGACCCTTTTGCCGCGGCGGTACACATATAAGTATTGTGCTCAACTTTCAGATTCAATTCTAAGCTCCTTATTTTGTAAATACTGGAAAAAATCTAAAACACCAATGTTCAATTATTTGGTCTTTGTTTACAACATTGACAAAGTTTATTGCGGGATTTTAACAAATGTGCTCATGCAAGAACATAACGCAACGTGTTCGCCCGTGCACGCAGTACTTGTTGCCGTGTAAACAGACACGCACATCAAAACATAGGACGCATATCTATGCCCATATTTTCCCGCCAACAGCCACGTGTTTGTTTTTACTGTAAAATGTAAAAATAATCTTTTAATTTTACCTATAAAAAAGTTTTGTTTTGTAGTGTTTTATTTTCTGTAATAAAAGGTAACATGCTGAAGTATCAGAAAAAGCAGAAAAACTAAATTCTGCTTTAGAACAAGCTGCCAGGATTAACAGGCCCTTTAAGGGGTTCACAATGAGCCGAAAATGACAATTTCCAAATATCTGTCAATTTATCCCCTCCTTTACTCTTTTAGGGCTAAAATAACCATCCATTGTCTGCAATTGACTTCTAATTTTTTAATAGTCAAAAACAGTGAATCCTGTAATTCATTGACTGCATTTGACTGCATCTGCTGATGAAAACAGCTTGTTGTCCCCGCCGAACGAGTTCGGGATGGGGACTGTAAAATGGGCTCTGTCTGCCTGGTGAGATGGTCTTTACTTTTATGTCGAATATGTTGATGACTGTCAAAGTGAGGATATTGAACAGTATGCGTAGGTTTATGATCGAAGTACAAGAAAACCTCACATTTTTGTTCTTTTTGGATGTGAGTGTATGGTATGGCAATTGTTTGTTCTGTTCATGTCCTCACAAGCGAGCACTGTAGGCGTGAGGTCCATCAACTTACACACCAAACCCCTGCTGGGCAGTAGCGTAACAGGCGGGGGGTCAAGGGGGGCAGACCGCCCCCTCTGACGAATTTGACCGGGATGAAATTGACGGAAAATCTTGCTTAATCAGCCGGTTTTTACCCTCTCAGCGGGAAGCTCCAGTCTTAGACCGGGAAAATAAAGCTCAAGCCGGGCTGTTGACCCCCCTGACAAGCGACCTCTGTTACGCGCCTGCTGCTGGGTCTCCCCTATAGAAAACTGATGAGCTGACAATTTTCACTAAAAATAGAGGTACAGTAAAAAATTCATTATCACAAAATCATCGAGGTCAAGAGTGCATGTGCTTTTGGAAATGTGCAAATTTCGTGTAAACCATTACCGATCGCCACCAATAAAAATCAAATGCATTGTATATACTGGTTGTTATACTGCACTGCCTTATATCATGATGCATCTATTATAGCATGATGTATCTGTACGTTTACTTAGAAGCTTAAATGTCGAAGAAACCTCACAGACAGACTTTTAAGACTTGAACGCATAAGATAACAGCAATTGAAATTTTTGAAATTGTGCAATCTCTGAAAATGTTGCCATGAATAGGTTGGCAAAAATGTTATTGATAGATACGATATATCGCTGCCCCTTCACACTGTGAATAAAATGTTTCATTGTGTATGAAATATCTGTAGTTGTTTTAAACTTACCACTTGACATTTTTTTATTTCCTTCTATTTTCATTTACTTTGTTAGGTGCAGATCAAGAGGACAATTAAGATGAATCAATGCTGGATTGGTATCCCCACCATTGTTTTTTGAGCTAGCTGTGTGAAATGCTTAGCGACTCTTGTTTTAAGCATTTCATGAAAAAGTGGTTATAGCATGATATATGACAGGAACTTCACATAGGCACATCATGTTCCCATCATATTTTACTCATACACATGGTCTTTGCTATGAAACCAACAATTCATTGAGCAGATTATAGAATACAAGTTGCAAAAATAATTTGGCACAATATCTAAATGAACAAAGCAAAACAAGAAAAGGTATGTCATACAATGAGTTCATACAGTATCTTGTCACATGGTACAATATTAATGTAATTTTGTAACCTTGTATTATCTAAATATCATGGTATATGTTGTCATATTGTACAACAATATCTTATCAATCATTATAAACCAATCAAGGAAATTCAGAATGGAGAACCGTTGCTCATTGGCATTTTGTCACTTTCGGGGATTTGTTCTGAAATCTTCACATAATTCATTGACAGCTTGTGTATTTTGTTTCATGTGCATACGATGTCTGCTTTTCCAGCAGCATTTATTGTTATGTTGCGTTTTTGCGCTATACGCAAAAGAAAACCCCGAAATGATATGGGCCCAAATGGACCTCTGTTGGTGCATTTACTATGTAGCATATTATCTTGTACATTAATCTTGTATACAATGTTAAAGGAGCATAGTCCGATTTTCAAACTTTACTTTTAAATTCTGTTTCATATGAAATATTACCACTTGAAAGTGGTTTCCAAATGTTGGTCAAATAACCCCCAATGTTTAGATATTATGAACAATTTTGTATTTCAGTTTCACATTGTAAGCTTAAGTTTAAAGCAAATTTCAACAATTATTCCTGAAACTTAAAAGTGTTTAATAGTGTTTAAGTCAATGTAGGAAGTTGAAATTTTGACCTTTCTTTTGACCTTTGACCCTATAAGGGAAAAGTTGGAACGAGGGTCCAGTTGTCGGCTCGTACATGTTGCTCCTTGTAGCATATCTAATGTATGGTATTTGTATACATCAGATATGCTACAATAAGCAACATGTAGGGGTCGACAACTGGACCCTTTTGCCGCGGCGGTACACGTTCATATTGCATAGATGCCAACATTTAGAAGTGATAAATGGTGAGGGTAAATAATGAGGGAACGTAGAGACTGCACCCGTACGGCCGGGGTCCAGTGGTCCGCTAAAGGGGCCCGGCGGGGTGCAGTGGCAGAGCTTATGACGGAGGACCAAGGGGCAGCGCCGCCGGAAGCTCCTGGGTTTTTGCTATTATGGAGCCAATTGAAAATGTTTCCCAATATGTATTTTCAAAGGTATTATTGAGTCCAAAAATAAGCAAAGGTTTGCTTTATGAACCCCCTGTAATGACCCAAGTCTGCTCAAGGGGACCAGCTGGGGTCCACTCTATTCTTGGGGTCCCCTTTGAAAAGTGGATGTAGTTTTAAGGAGCAAAAACACAGCAACTTGAATTTTTGATTTTATATAAAAGACGCTTCGTTTAGAAGATATTGGGTATTTTGTATCCCATATTACTATACATTTGTACATGATCGTGCATTTTAAAATTGACCTCATGACCTTATGGTAGGTCGCAATTGGCCGATTTCAATATATATGATGGGTCATGCTATTATAATAATTTAATGATTTTTAGCATCTATACTTAATTTTTTTCTGTGTTAGGTGGGGGGGGGGGGGGCAATCATCCCACCCCCTCATTTACCTATATCCAACAATGTACCATATTGACTCCCATCACTTTGACATAACAGTCGCCAGTTGCGGTGCACCTGGTTTAATAGTGCTTAAGTCAATGTAGGAAGTTGGGAACCACCATTACAATAGAATGCAAACTGGTGGTAGCTTTTTTGCGATTTTGGCCCAAATACATGTTTCAAGAGCATACATATGTAACAAAAACAGGTCGGGGTTGTGACTTTCCTTGTCTTTCCGAACGCTGTTTTTGAGATTTTGGCCCAAATCCATGTACCAAGAGCATACATATTGGCGACTTTTCCTTGAATTTTTTACTTATGTTGTAAATGCAAATCGTAAGGATCATGATCGTAAGTTGGTAACATTTTCGTAAGGCTTAGCTATTTAATCGTATAAGGTTGGCATCTATGCCATTGATGCTTTAGATCCCTTGTCCACGACAAACAATTTGACACCTTAACCTTCGGAATCGGGACTGTGAAGAAAAATTACTGTTAAGTTCAAGTCCACAAATGTACATACTATCTCCCGAGTCTCTTTTCTTTTTGTGTTGAATTTTACACGGCCGATAGGCCACGACTATCAGTGGTTACTTTTTAATTTGGTATCATTTTTCTCAGGCTTGAGCTGTAAAATTAATAGTTACCAGTTTGAGTACGCACATACTGCTGCATGCATTCAGGAACAGAAGTTGGCTAACTCCTATTTTCGTAAACAAAGGGTACCGCCCCGGGGGTTCGTGACCACAAGATAATACTTACGAAATGAGAGATGATTAGGGTATACTCAGTTTAGTCTGACCCATACAAATATGATTATTTGAGCTGAAAATCACTCAAAATAAGGTTGAAAACTTAATGAAACACACTTTTCAAGTCATTTTCTTTGAAAATGGGGTCTTTGGAACTGAAATAATCTTGAAAAGGGCATCATGCCATGGGGAGCAGCGGCATATATACCCATACCTTTCGTCAATATAAGTACCCCCGGTGTTGAGTTTGATGAGACCATTCAAACAGAGAACAATACTTCAGGTCATTTATTGTTTATTTAATTAACCATGTTTGATCAATAGATCGGATGCCTTGTCAGCTCAAGAAGCGGAACTAATGTGCATGTTTTTTTGGAAATCAAACATCATACTAGATACCAAGTTCGTTCAAGCACAATAATGCCGATAGAATCCTAAACACAGAATAGTAACACCATTGGTGCGAATAAATAGACGGAAGTCAATCCAAAGAAGTTCCTAGTCAGCAAAGGTGAACTAATGCATTGAGCGAACAAACACGGCGACATGGGTATTGGACTCAGACAGAAATGGCTAAATTTAATTTGGGCCCCCAATCGTAAAAAAATTTGCAAAGATTCATCTAAAAAACGAAGTAACGAATCCGTACCAAAACAACAGCAATCGAAAGATACAACAACAGCGAAAAAAGTTACAGAGCGATTTTTTACGATTACGGCTTCAAAAACGTTCCATAACGTTTCAAAATGGTAAAACAGTGTTGCTACAAACCGTGCCTGATACCGTGAAGTCATTCATGATATAGTGTATTGCAGACAGACATAGGTGCAACGATTGGGCGGGTGCGACCAAATTCTGCACAAGCCATTATAATACCGCATCGTGAAAGAGTGAAAAGTGATGGCATTAGCTTCCCCGTTCTTACGAACGAGGGGAAGCTAAAAAGTAGGCCAACTATAATCTTGTCATGTACACAGTCACTATACTTTGTTTATCTTGTTCTTGCCATGTTAAATTTGCTATATATAAACTAATTCATTTCATATGTTGTATTGTTGTATAGTAGTTTGTAATTAGTATTTGCACCTTTCTCATTATATCTTTTAGTGCCAAAATTACCCTGAGGAAGCCCCATGGGCAAATAGCTTGGTATTAAACTCTTTTGACATACACTGCTACGTTTTGCCTCCGTACAAATTTCTTTCAAATACAATATATATATCCTGAACCCTGTCATTCTAAATTATCTTGCGTTGTTGTACAGCTTCTGTTTCCCGTTTTTGCCCTGAAGAAGGCCGGCCGTAAGGGCAAAAAGCTAGGAGGATAAACAAAATTTTGCTACGTTTTTTGTGTTTTACACTTCTTTCGGATATAATTTCTTATTTAAATCACAAGTTCCGTGCCTGTAATGAAGGACTCCGGGCGAAACGGACCATAGTATATCATAATGGAATAATTTCCACATCTTTTTTTAATAATATATACTGCTCTCCATTGGATTGAGCACGCTACTTAACAGAAGAAGAAATGTTGTTTCATTTGTATATTTGCTCCTTCATATTTTTGTTGTTGAGCACTCTTCTACTTTTGTTAACAATGGATCGTGTGGACATTAAGTATTCTATGAAGAATATACCTATCCCAAATGAACAGGAATACACAAAGAGACTGATTGACAAGACTGAATGAGTTGTCAATAATTGTGTATATATTAATTTTTGTTGGTTGAACCTGTAATTTGGGTGTTTTTGATTATATACCTGACGAGCTTCCGGGCAAAACGGACCGTAGTATGTCATAATAGAATAATATCATTGTATATTTGCTCCTTCATATATGTGTACCGCCGCGGCAAAAGGGTCCAGTTGTCGGCTCGTACATGTTGCTCCTTGTAGCATATCTAATGTATGGTATTTGTATACATCAGATACGCTACAATGAGCAACATGTAGGAGTCGACAACTGGACCCTTTTGCCGCGGCGGTACACATATTACAATTTGATAAATAAACTATAATATTTTTATTCTTACAGATGAAGTACCAGAAAAAGGTAGACGGCTAACAAAATTATCCTGATAATATCATAAGAGAAAGCGGGCTGCACAAATCCACGAACTTGAGCAGAAGAAAGATGAGGTGAACCCTATAGGAGATGATGCAGCAGCAAGGAGCCACAATGAAGACATGGGCAAGACAGATCATGTAAATATAAGTACTGATGATGATGATGATGACAACCGTTGATGATTAATGTTCTAGCCCTAATACGCCCCTAATAATTCTAAAATCACTGATTTTTTCAAAACTAGCAAATAAAGATATGGTGGGGGTAACAAGGGTGTTCAACATATTGATCTAAATGATGTGCCTGGTTGCTTGACTGATTCTCCAGCTAAAACAAACAACTGTATCCTATCACATGCTGCTGGTACAACTGCGAAGTGTGCCAAGAATACATTCGAAGAAAAAGATTTTAGTTGGAGATTAAATAAAGAAGTGCCAAACACCAGGTCCAATGCACGTGAGCTTCTTTATGATTTAAAACTATACAAAGATCTCCGAGATGGAGTGGGGGACATTTTGAACAGCATAGGGAGGATGTTAGAAGTTTTTTTTTTAAAGAGATCAAGTCCGATATGAATGAAATGGATTTTTTACAATTTGATCTTATATCTCCAGATCTCCGAGATCCAATAGGCCTTCCCTATATTCTTGTTCGTGATTTACAGGTAGAGGATGTAATTCAAGAAATTGAGAAAGTAAGAAAGTATTACAAAGTAATCGATATTTCTATTTACGTTCTGATGTCACAATTTGTGTGAGGCATATACAATGCAGTTAATCCTCGTGGGGAAGGGGGGAAATGCTATCAAAATCTTAAGACAATGACAAGTTTTGCAAGAGTATGAATAGCATCATCAGTCAAGAACAAAAATGATGAATTGTGTTTTAGTAAAGAAATTATCAAGGGGTTATACAAAACAGGGGTCCTTTCGGTGAAGAGCATCCAAACCACAAATCAATCCAAAAGGAGTGCACAATTTTGACCGAGATGGCTAAAGATCTACATAAAAGGGCGGGGGATCCTAAAGCAAAGTCACTTTCACAGATATGCACAAGTTTCAAAAATTACTGTAGTATGATTACCCAGAAAGAATTAGAGTATATATATGCATAATACAAGTCCTTTACCTACAGACAAATTTTAACACCTATGGCCATTTAATGACAGTTATATCAAATAATTCCTGCATGCACACATGTTTATTCAAAATATGTAGCATCAATCTTGAAAGTTCTTCAAATGGTTTACTCATTTGTAAGCAACTACTATATCTGTTGCAAAATTTAGAGTGTAGAGTCTTTCAATTAAAGGACATTGTCATAATAGCTAGGGCATGCTACATGATACCCTTGGATGTACATTAGGCTGATTTTGAAAAAATCAAAGTTTTGATTTTTTATCGGGCTACCCTCTCATTTGGTGCATTGGGGGTAAAAAACACCACATACAAAATGTTACAACTTTTCATGATTATTTAGGGGGTGCTACCGACCTTTGAACTTTTGTGTGTTAAGTCAATGGGATTTTAAGACATGTATTAAAATGCCTTCAAAATTCATCATTTGTGAAAATGATTGTACTAAAATTAACATGTGTTGTGTATAAAGGTCTAATCGAAGCAATTTGCTAGGAAAATGTCAGAAACAGTCATCAAATAGACATAAAAATGCAATTTGTTGAAAATTCTATCATTTGGGTGGCAGCAAAAGATTCAACAGCCATGGCCTCTTGATAAAATTGTTCTGTTTGTTATTAGAAACAATTCAATAGTGTATTAATTGTTTAAAATCTTTTATCCTTTGTTGATGTGATGCTTTTTTATTTAACACACCTTGAGCATAACTCACAATCACTTTAATATTTTTTTGTCCTGAGAAAACAACATAAAAGGTAAAAAGTCAAACACTTGAAAAGCAGCCCAAGAAACATAACTTACTTTTTAAGAGGCCATCAAAATTTGGAATTGAATTAATGAAGTAATGATCTGAATCAAGGTTGGTTTGTTAACATCATCAACTAGTTCAAAGTTCATTTTCTGCCATAGCTTGTCCAATGCAAGTTGCACCCTGGTAATCATATCACAGTACTAAAATCAAGAGCATTACATTGTATTGAACCTCGGGGTCAAAAGACTTGAAACTGTTGACAACTATTCAATGAAGGATGAAAGTGCAAATCCTGTTAAGTGGTGTTAAGCATGTGGGTCATTAATCAAATATAAAATGCTTGTGGTTCCAGTTATGTAACATTTATTGAAATTTGTTGTAATGGATGGGGTAATGAGATGATTATTTTCTATAATTTATGTTTCAGACAAGTTAGACTTCTGCAATGACTGTATTTTCTATTACTAATTCATCATGCTATTTGAAACTGTGTGTTGTGCCAGAGTCTAAATTAGTTTAGGTCTAAAAATAAAGGCTGTGTTATTAATAGGGTTTACTCCCACACCAGAGTGTTTTGTTTTTTCCATTTTGTGAATAACATTGAACTTGAAATCAATACATATGCATGTTTCAAGGAAGATAAACATTTTAACTAAAACATTAGGACATAATTTTTCACATTTTCTCCTACAGTCAGGAGAAAATCGCTAAGATTTATAACAGCCCTAAAAGCCCATAGACTTTACATGCAAAAGTTCAGAGGTCGGTAGCACCACCTAAATATCAATGAAAAGTGACAAAATTTTACATGTGGTGTTTTTAACCCATAATGCACCAAATGAGAGGGTAGCCCGATAGAAAATCAAAATTTCGATTTTTTCAAAATCAGCCTAATGTACATCCATGCAGATTCATGGGGTGTATGTCCATGTAGGTCTACATCCAATTTTGTTGCGTTCAAGCCTCTCACACAGTATGAGTGCATGCACGTTTACAGATGGTTTGATTGGAGGCTTAGGAATAGCGCTTAAACAGAAAACTGTACGCATATTTGAATTCGCAACGTGAATTCACGTCTAGTTCGCGCGTCGTCTTGTGACACAATACATACACATGGAGTGTACATGGATGTACATTCCAATGTTCATGGATGTAGGGCTACATTCAAATCTCATGTGACGATTCTCTATTGATTCTTTAAGCCTGTTCATGAGTACATACCAAGGTATTATACTTATGCACAATTTTGTTTTGTGCTATCAGAAACACTCACGCCCATCAAAGGAAAGGGATCAATCTTGGGGCCCTTGCTGTTTATTTTATATGTGTCGGACTAGCGAGCTGTTACCTCAAGAAGGTGTCAACAAGAGAAAGGCAACAGTGGCGGTGAAAAACAGAGAAGTAGATACGGTTATCCGCGAACTAGAACAAAAGGATAGATATATTCAAGAAAAAGAACAAGAAATAACACAACTAAAGACAACAGTGGCAGAGAAAGATAACATGGTGAAATCAGTTTTCTCCCAGATAGCGAGTTTAAAAGATACCTGTTCAAAAAAATAAAAATACTATGCCTCCCAGATGTGTAATTCCACTCAGCAGCTGCACACTTATATATATATTCTATGACTTTGAATGTCAGCAAGAAACAGGGGAACATTTTATTCAATATACATGTATATTCTATGACTTTGAATGTCAGCAAGAAACGGGGGAACATATTATTCAATATATGTTCTATGACTTTGAATGTCAGCAAGAAACAGGGGAACATATTATTCAATATATATTCTATGACTTTGAATGTCAGCAAGAAACGGGGGAAC
>JXSR01S033862.1:12518-27360 GCA_000969725.1 Ophiothrix spiculata
AGAATCCATCTTGCAAAGAATTTTCCTTTTATGAGAATGTATGTCTATTCAGATCAAATGCTATGGCTAACAAAAGGTGTGCTCACAATCTCTCCCTTCTTGAGAATCTAGATCAGTAAACCCCAGCATATGCCTTGATTTCTAGAGTAACATTGTTTCATATGGCCATACATCCCAATATGGGACCACAGCTAACTATATACTTTGATCCACACTAAATAGGTGGGAATTATGAGGCTTTTCTTCATCCGCAAGAAAATATAATCCCACTTACACACGCGCCGTAGATACTGACACGCGATTCACACATACAAGGCCCCCTGAGTTTACTGCAGTTGTGCTGTGTTCAGTTATGCACACGCTTAGCTGTATCAATTCACGATGTGAAGAGAAGCGTCTATTTGGTGTTGATCAAACTATAGTTGTACTTACAATCTCTTTCTTCTGGAGTTAGATCTGTCAATCTGAGTATATGCCTAGATCTGGGGAGTAGCATTGTTTCATACGGCCACACAGCCCAATATGGGACCACAGCTAACCAGTGTTCATTTTCAACAACTATCCTTTCCTGAAAAATTGAAACGCAATAAAGAAAGAACATAGGTGACCATCCACCACAAACTTGTAGTAAAGTCAGCCCCTGGTCATTTTTTATTGGAGATTATTAAAAAAGAAGACATCTTCAGCTTTAAAATGACACCTGTTTCAAATGTATACAATACTCAGAAGTACAGGGTGTCCACGAATGATTTATACCTGACTATCGGATTTTTTTGCGGAGCAGCAGGTAATGTTTTGGTCAAATCTTGTTAATTTTCAAGTTAAACATGTCTTTAGGCTTCTGAAGAATTTTGAATTTTTCCAAACGCATGTTCCTGTGGAAAGTTATAGAGATTTTTCCAAACAGGGTATATGTATTGCGAATTGTAAATTTGTAATCAGAGAAATTGTTCAACATAAACATTCGATTAAAACTGACTAGACTGACACCTATGACTTTTCTAAAATTATAACATGAAATACAATTAAGGTTTTATTGATTGACTGTGATGGATATAAAGGGTGTCCTTGAGAAAAAAATAACAATTTTGGTTGCTTTACAATGACCAGCACAAATAAGGTAAGATGTTACGCGCCTAAGGGAAACCCACTTAAAAACTTTACATTTGACATTGCTAATGACAACCGAAAATTAGTAGTTTGGATTGGTATTATGTTTAAAAAAAAAATAAATGCTGATACTATCTTGCTGAACATGTTTACATTTTATCAGAATTTATTTGGTTTGATTTTCCTGATTAAAAAGACCTAATATTGACCAAAAATAAATAATTGTTAGCGGTATTATATTCTTTACTTGAAAACATGATGATTTCATGAGTATTTTATTAACAAGATTCATAATCTTGCTAACAATTGTGACTGCGAATTCATTCAACTCCACTGTGCTTTTCATGCACTCAACTCTTGTTTTTGATGAGCGGTAAGCATACTACAAACTGATGCGTCGTTTTGTCGACAATTTGTCAACGTTCCTTTGTGAGATTAGTCGATTGTTGATAATGAGAATGCTTTGTGATAACAACCCTAGTATTTGTACTGTAGGTCAAAATGAAAAATGACAACTTTACTGGAGCTTCGTAATGAATGTCACATATTCATATATATCTATTCTGAACAATGTGTATGTATCTTAAAGGAGCTTGGTCTGATTTCTCAAAGTTTACTTTTCAATGACATATGAATGATGAAAAGAAGACATCAGGACCTTCCCATAATGCCTCGCTTCCAATGGGTTTTCAATGGATTTTTTGTATGGGATGTGATGAGAGGGTTTAGGGATGAAACATAGTATAATTAGTTGACCTCAACCTTAATTTGCATTTCCGATATGTTTCATCCCTAAACCCTCTCATCACATTACATACAAAAAACCCATTGGAAGCGAGGCATTATGGGAAGGTCCTGATGTCTTCTTTTTGAATGATGATCACTCAAGAGATCTAATTTTCAAATTTCAGCTAAATTGGTCAAACCGTTTTGATTTTATGGACAATTTAGTTTTTCAGAGCTGCCTATATGTTACTGTGTAAAATTAATTATGGTTACCATAATTAGACACATTTTCATATACTGTAAAGGGATTAATTCCCGCTAGGGATTTAATTTCGCTAGACTGCATATTCGCTAAATTAAATCCCTCGCTAACATCTTATTTACCATTGAAACTAATGTAAAATGTTCTAAATTAGTGAAATTAAATCCCAGCCAAATTGCTGATAAAAAGTTTGAAAAAAAGTTGAGGCAATCGGACCATGCTCCTTTAAGGCCAGATTCCTTTTTATCCGTTTGTGGTGCGGTTGCGGTGCATTTTGCACTGTAATGGTACTGGTAGTGGTATAAGTAAAGCACACAATTGAATGGAGCTGATTGGTATCAGGTTGAAGCTGAGATTCAATTTGTCTGTCCATTTTCAATGCAGTTCCATTTCATCATCTTCTCTGATTGAAAAGTTTCCGCACAACCAAAATGCATTCAAAACCGATGAAGCGCTCCAAGGACCGATTGAACTAAATGCATGCGTTTCCGGATAGCCGCACCACAAACAGACTGGATAAAAGGAATCACTCTTGCTGAAAACCATTATATCTATTCAAAATGCACCGCATGCGGAATGCATGCAGAACCAGATGACAATGGATGGTCAAAAATTGAATTTCAACTTCAACCTGATACCATTCAATCATGTGCTTTAAATTATACAGTGCAAAACACACCACAACCACACTGCAAACGGATAAAAGGAATCTGGCCTTTAGACCTGACATCGCTAGACTTTCTGAAGTAATTCCATTTAATCTGATTTTGAAGTCTGGATTGTAATTTTTATAATTTGATAAATTTATAGTTGGACAGAAATTAGAATGGCATATTTGCAGGTGGAATTTCTTCACCTAGATGATGATGCAACAACTGTTACTTCAAAAAGGGCTGTTTATTATACCCTGGTCACAAAACCTTGCGGTGAAGTTACGATGTGTTTAACGGCATCATACCTGGTAGAATTCAACGATCACGGACAGTGTCTTTGAGCCGCAGAGACGACGGAAGCATGTAGCAAGAATTTAATTCTGAGTTAAAACCTTGCTTGTATACGATGTCTTCAGTTATGGTCTAATAACGCTGGAGACCGACCGGGCATCACAAGAGCTCGCAAGCATTCACCAGTGTCATACCGATGTCATACCGGCGTTGCGGCTTCCTCTGGATTACCAGACACCAGTTTGTGACCAGGGTTTCATTCTCTACTCATTTCACCCAAGCATCACTGACCTTTTACTCATCTTCCATCTTTGCGTATTTTACAAGTAGCGGCACCTTATGTTCATCATATTTCACTCCAGTTTCAACAACTCTTTATACAGGAGCGTACCGTTGTTGATTTGTGATGAATCCACAGTTGATATTCAAATTAGCGCGTCACGCACGGCACAGTGTTGACAGAAGTGCATTGACGCAATACAAATAAGTCGGCGCACTGCTCATCGTGCCTCGGGCACTTATAGTACGTGCAAAAGCCCGGTGGTTGGGGAAACATTGAAAACGTCAAAGCAGCGAACATTCACACTAGCACTTTGCTTCAGATAATGCTAAATATTCTTATAAAGATGAGTAGGCCTATCTGTTAAATTGAAAACATTTAGAATTTAATTCATACGTTTTAAGGAAGATTTTCTTTGTTGAAAGGTATTCAAACATGCCACAGAGTTGTTCATCGTGAATCAACAACTCTGCATTGATGCGTCGGCATATTTTTATCACGCTAGGGTGGCTAAAGCCAGCCTCGTGCATCCAATGCGTTGGCGTAATTATATCAAGCTCGGGTGGCTAAAACTACCCTTGCGCGATAAAAATATGCAGACGCATGGATGCCTCGTTGTTGATTCGCGATGAACAACTCTGTGACGCGTTTGAATACCTAAATCTCTAACCTTTTTCTCAGCTTCCATCTTTGCATACTCTACAAGTAGCGGCACCTTGTGTTCTTCAAAGTACTGCTTCTGATGGACATCTTTGATGCGAGGTTCATTGGGTAAGAAGTTACTAGCCCACACCTGTATACACAAAATTGTCATGTGAGTGCAAGAAAGTTGTATCTGCAATAGCTGTCTTACGTCATAAATTTGGATTGCTCACAGCATGACCTCCAGTCTTTTGTCAGTAGTTCTTGAAATGGTTTTTCAGGTGAAAACCATTTCAAGAACCACTGACATAAGACAGGGACATTTTGAGGGATTTTTCAGATTCCTGTGACAAGGTGTTAAATAAATATAACTTAGGGCAGCCATTGTAGATACGACTTTCTTGCACTCATATGACGAAATGTAACCAATGAAATCAAACGGGGGAATTGATAGTTGCTGCCATTTTGTAGTCACACATAGGGTTAAGGTACTGTATACTAGTGTATAGTGGTATATTTCGCGCTACCCATTTATTTTTGTGCTAAGCTCGGTTGTGCAAAAAATAAATATAACACAAAAAATGCTACATGTATGTGCATACAACCTCATGTAAAAACATCACAAGTGTGAAAATTAAAACGCCTGTTAAATTGACCCGTGTGCGAAAATTACTGAGTGCAAAAATGTTGGCGTGTACAGCACTCTGACTCCATGCAGATTATCAGAGACAAGTTAGGTTCCATGTAAAATTCCATTTGATGTACAAACAGGGAGTGAATTAGCGTTTAAAAACTTTTTATGCCTTGATTTTTTTACAAATAACACTTGCCTGACAATGTGGATGTGGATTAGAACAACCCATGACTGCACCCTTATTTTCAAAGATCTGAAAAGAAAAAGGAGAAAAATTAACTTTTAATACATCTTTCTTCATAATTGTAAAATGTCTAATGCGTCTGTCAGTTGCAAGCCCTGCTACCAGGGACCCAGGCACAGCGGGGACTTAGTGGGAGAAATTACCAGAGCCAAGACTTACAATCCCTGCTATTGACTGGGTACTGTCCCGGGTGCCAGGGCACAAATTGTTGGTCACATCACGGGTACTGTCCCTGCCCATGCCAGCCGGGATTTATTGTCATATCCCAGGTACTGTCCCCGCTCTTGCCAACCAGGACTCCCATCATATCATTTTCAATCATATCCTGTTGATTCTCTCTCTGTGAATTCAGCTGGTAACAAGTGAGTAACAGCCCCGGCTACATTTTCACGGGTACAGACCAGGTGATGTCCCGGGTAGCGGGACATAACTTTCTGGTAATCCCATGGTAACAGTCCCGGGTATTGTCCCTGCAATGCCCAGGTCCCCGGTAAGCAATTGACAGATGCATAATATCTAACATCTCATATAACCTGTATCCATCTATATTTGCATTGGCTTCCAGGTTTGTTATAAAGTCAGGGAAAGGGGCTCTCATCTTGCTTTTTGGGTAGGAGTTTGGGGTCCCTATTTCTGAACCCGGGGGCTTGGCCATAGGCAAGCTTTTCTAACAGAAGAAGAAGAGCAAATATAAATTGCCCCTGCTGCATGTCTAATTCCTGTGAGCTGGGGGCAAATTTTGTCCCAAAAAAGTTAAAATAAGGCAAATTTTCTCCCCGAAAAGTTAAAATAGGGCAAATTTGGTCCCAAAAAAGTTAAAATATACCTGAATATGTTACTATCTATATCTTGATATAAAAATTACCTCCTGCTATTTAGGGACGTAATCAATTTAGACCCAAGCAGCTCGCCCGAGCCGAGCTAATTTACCCCAGGCAATTCACCTGTGAAGATTGGTGATACGTATATCAATCCCAGCCCTGAAGCCCGCAATCTCGGTGTCACTTTCGACAGCCACCTCTTGCTAAAGACTCACATAAGCAACGTTTGTCGCAGTGGCTGGGCTTTTATCTATAAGCTTGGCAGAATTAGGAAATACCTCAACAATGCTACAACTGAGCGTCTAGTACACGCTTTCATAACCTCTCGCCTCGACTGCTGTAATTCCCTCCTAGTGGGCCTTCCTGATAAAGATCTTCAAAAACTCCAAAGACTCCAGAACGCTTCGGCCCGTCTGGTCACACTGACTAAACGCAGAGATCACATCACACCGGTGTAACAGGATCTCCATTGGCTGCCCATATCAAAGCGCATAGAATACAAGATCCTCCTTCTAGTATTTAAGACTTTCCATGATCACTCTCCTACATACCTTGCAAATTTGCTCAGCCGCTATATACTAGCTCGGACTCTTAGATCCTCATCTCAAGTCTCTTTTGAATTCCCTTCTCAGCGTCCAAGAACAAATTTCTACGGACAAAGATCATTCACATCTCTGGACCCAAACTCTGGAACAATTTGCCTTCAATAATCAGAAACGCTGCTCCAGTAATGACTACTAGTCAGTTTAAGCGAATTCTCAAGACTCTACCTTTTGAGGACTATTTTGAGTGACTGCATGTGAAATTAACTTTACCTTTTTTCTCCTATTGTACATGATTCTGTTTGTAACAATGTGTATTTGTAAACTTTTGAAAGACAATTTGCGGGTTTTGAAAGCTATTTATAACCCATCATTTACCTTATACGCGAAACAACTTTCACGCACAGACTTACACGCGCATCAAACTTAAACACGCGAGCCAATATGCGCATTAACCTACTACTTGCATTCAAGGTAAGCATTTTGTTAGGGCAATTTTTTAATAAGATAAACTACTAAATTTGGTCATTGGGCAAGTAAAATTACATTATCTAAAATTTATTAATACAGTACGGTATGTAAAACAAATATATTGAAGTTTGAAGTACCACCCATACATATACCAATATTTAAGAAAAAGGGACCCCTCCATATACCAAATTCCCAAAATTTTGAGTAGAGTTTATACAAAAAAATGAAATTTTCCCCGAAAATTAACGCTAATTTGGCGCAAATTTTGGAAAACAGACCCATCAAAATACCACATTTTATATTCATGGTTTTGAGATCACCTCGGGAAAATAATTTAAACCATGCCCCTCAAAGCAGTCAATATTTGTATACTATTGCCCTCATGAGCAGTCAATATTTGTATACTATTGCCCTCATGAGCAGTCAATATTTGTATAATAACTTTACTTACCTGTACCCATCTGTATTTGGCTCCTAAATCACTGATAATGTCAGCCCATTTGTCTATAACCGTTCTGATTTCTTTGGAAACCATTAGAGGTAATGTAACATCTGACCATGGATGGAAGCACATCACTTGACTGGTGAGAGAAACATGGATTTGATGAAGCAAATCAAAACAATAAAGTTATTATTATTATTAAAAAGTATTTATAAAGCGCTCTACAAAGAACACAGCGCTGAAACAAATACATACAACAAAAATATACCAACAAATTATGCAGAGAAGAGAAAAAGAAAAAAGTTAAACTTATTGCGATTGTTTGACAGGGCTGCCGCAGGACAAGCATTCATGTGTCGTTAAAAAAGTAGAAGAATGAAAAAGAAAAAGAAAACAAACAATCCTGCCATATTTTACCATCTCCAGAGATGATCAGCCTCAAAGTGAGACTAATATAAATGTGTCGTGTTGCATCACAATTGCAAATGCTACCATGTCTACATGGTCTACTACTGCTGCAGCTAACAACAACTGAAAAGCTACTCTAAAATGCCCTTTAAGACGATCGCGGTGTTAATTTTCACCAACAGATTGCAGGATTACAGAAACTTAGTTGTTGGTCAGTGGCCGCAAGATTTTGACAAAACACGCGTGTGGTATCTAAGCGTAAGATTTGCGCTTAATACGCTCTAGTTTTTTACGCATTGCCTTAATGCGCTCTAGTTTTTTACGCATTGCCTTCCCGGTAAGCACCGAAAATGGCGTGAAATAGTAACGAGTAGCTGCGAGTGCTCCCGAGCCAACAGGCCTTCAGTGATAAAACTTTTTTTACATGTGATTTCCTATACCACAAAATGCTGATTTTTCAAATATTTTGCTGGTCAATTGTGAATGTCAAGTGGATCAAATCAAGAAAAAAAAATATGGGGTCACCGACTGTTTTCAAAAGATAGCTAAATGAAATTACATGGGGTAAAATCTAAAAAACAATTTTCATCTCCAGGAATGTCGAAATTTGGTTTTATATCATCAGACAGATAAAAAAAGTTAATTATGTTAATTAACCTAACGCTCGAGTTTTCAAGTTATCGTCAATTGAAAGGAAAATGACGTCATAATATATGACGTCATAGCGCGCTTAGATGATCGGTGACCCCCTTTTTTATTGCTGAATTTTAAAGTTTAGACTCTTATCTATTAACTGACAAAATATGAACAAAATCTACAGGTAGGAACTTATCACCGCAATCGTCCTTAAAACATGTATGTTTGCAAAACTTTCACTTCACTGGTGACATTTTAAAGGTGCAATTCATGATTTTGATGTGGCCTCTTTTCTAGCTAAATAAAAAGAAGCGAACATCATAAACATATTCTGAAAATTTCACTTGATTCCGACCGTTCGTTTCCAAGTTAAAAGCTTTTCAGCATTTTGAAAATCCCCATTGACTACTGTGTTGTAATTACTGTCGGGGCCCCGACAATAATTAGAAAATTTTCTCGAAAATGCAAGCACATACGAAAGAATGGTTTGGGGATCGTAACATATACCACTTGAGGATTTTTATAAGTTAAAAAACTCACATTTGATAGAGGTGACCATGAGGGTGAAAAGTGGATCATGAATTGCCCCTTTAAGTAAGCTTATTGATTTTTCATCTTACCAAGTTCCTACAGCTGCTGCTGCTTTGAATAATGGGTGGCCGCTCTCCTCAGGCTGTGGTGCGCCCTCTTGCAGTAAAGCGGGGAAATCATTCTCAAATAGAAATGTGCTGGTATAATCAGGGTTCACCTACAAAAGGATCAAAATAAAACAAAATAAAAGCTGTGATAAATTAGAAGTACCCACACAAATTGATTTTCATAAAATAGATTTTTACTTTTACTTACCGCTTTAACCCTCAAAGAGCCGGGCATTTTCGACCCACCTCACAGCCGGGGGAAGGGGGGGGGGATGATTCCGCCCCCCTTCCGATCTCGGAAACTGATTGACGAAACATCAAGTGTAGGTGGATAGCTAGGACCCTCACGAGTCCATTGGTACCAAAAAAATTGAAATTGGACCTTGTATGACGTCACTGTTTTAAAAACGCGAAAATCACCAAAAATCGCCAAAATCATGGTTTTTTGCTATTTTTTCGAGCAAAAGTTGCAATTTTTATCAATAATGTGTGTCAAAGTATACTTAGGCATCTTCTTACTCCAAATAAATCAAATAAACACAATAAAACATAGTGGAAGTGTATCCTAATAACAAAAAACACGATTTGTATGTAATTTGCATTGAGTTTTTGGTCAGTTTTTCGTTTGACCCAGCGTGCCATTACGGAACGCCACATCCTAACCCTAGGTTCGATTTTCACAAAAATGGTCTTAAAATAAGCGCAAGGCTTTAGGGAAAAAAGTCAAGAAGTTTCAGCGCGAAAAAGTAACAACCGGCGGAGGTATAAAAAAAAATTCGGAGGGAGGGGGGGATTCCGCCCCCCTTGGCTCTTTTAGGGTTAAAACCAGCCTGAGTTCTGTCCAATTTCTATTACAAACCTGCAAGAACCCTCACTTTCAGAGAGCCATCAGAGAGTTGTGTTTTAGTCCTTAAGATTTTGTTAGATATCCTTTCCAAATTAAGCCCTTATGGAAATGTTGAGCCACTGATAACATGAAACCTGCCCAAATATGTGGATGGTTTTGAATGCAGCCCATGCAGGCTCATTAATTTTTTCTATGTATCAAGATGGAGACCTACCTTTCCGTTAGCTCTTGAAGCCCAGGGACAAAGCGGATTCTTTGGATCATTTCTTGGTATAGACACTTCTGAAGGCTTCTCCACCTGTCCATTCATCTGTATTTGTTTGCTATATATCAAGATGTTAGCCTACCTTTCCGTTAGCCCTTGTAGCCCGAGGACAAAGTGGATTCTTTGGATCATATCTTGGAATAGACACTTCTGAAGGCTTCTCGACCTGTCCGTTCATCTGTTTTTGTTTGCTATGTATGAAGGCCTACCTTTCTGTTAGCTCTTGTAGCCCGAGGACAAAGCGGATTCTTGGGATCATGTCTTGATATAGACAATTCTGTTGCCTTCTCCACCTGTCCGTTCTCTGTCTGTATTTGTTTGCTATGCATCAAGATGGAGACCTACCTTTCCCTTAGCTCTTGTAGCCCGGGGGCAAAGTGGATTCTTGGGATCATGTCTTGGTATAGACACTGCTGTTTCCTTCTCCACCTGTCCGTTTATAAATCTGTTTTTGTTTGCTATATATCAAGACGTAGGCCTACCTCTCCGTTAGCTCTTGTAGCCCGAGGACAAAGTGGATACTTGGGATCATGTCTTGGTATAGACACTTCTGTTGACTTCTCTACCTGTCTGTTCTCTGTCTGTTTTTGTTTGCTATGTATCAAGATGGAGACCTACCTTTCTGTTAGCTCTTATAACCCGAGGACAAAGTGGATTATTGGGATCATGTCTTGGTATAGACACCTCTGTAGGCTTCTTTACCTGTCCATTCTCTGTCTGTTTTTGTTTGCTATGTATCAAGATGGAGACCTACCTAGTACCTTTCCATTAGCTCTTGTAGCTTGAGGGCAAAGCAGATTCTTGGGATAATGTCTTGGTATATAGGCACTACTGTTCTCTGTCTGTATTTGTTTGCTATTTATCAAGATGGAGACCTACCTTTCTGTTAGGTCTTGTAGCCCGAGGACAAATTAAAGTGGATTCTTGGGATCATGTCTTGGTATAGACACTTCTGTAGGCTTCTCGACCTGTCTGTTCTCTGTCTGTTTTTGTTTGCTATGTATCGAGATGGAAACTTACCTTTCCGTTAGCTCTTGTAGCCCGAGGACAAAGTGGATTCTTGGGATCACGTCCTGTTCTCTGTCTGTTTTTGTTTGGGGCGGCTTCAAAACTCAACCGGCGGTTGTCTGGCGGTTCCACCGGAATGAACAATAGGCAACCGCCCAGAACCGGCAGACAATCGCCGGTTGAGTTTTGAAGCCACCCAAGGGGTGTATGTTTTAAGATGGAGACCTACCTTTCCATTAGCTCTTGTAGCCCGAGGACAAAGCGGATTCTTGGGATCATGTCTTGGTATAGACACCTCTGTAGGCTTCTCCACCTGTCCGCTCCATGGTCTCTTCAGTCTGTGAGGTGAAACTAGTACCCACTCTCCTTTCAATGGATTAAATCTCACATGCTGGTGATCTGTGAAGACAAAGGTTTATTGCAAAGAATGTGAGAACCAACACTGAACTAGGATGCTATCTGGGAGGAGGGGGGGGGGGTAAAAATTGTCTTGCCTCGTTGTCCCGGTTGCATTGGGGAGCCGTTTAGGTGGAATATCACGACCTATTAAAGTGCTGATAGGTCTATGTCTTTGTTCATTGGCATTAACACACTTGTAGACATATAGCAGGATCTTGAACGTAATGCGCTCACTAATATGTAGCCAGTGTAGCTGCTCCAGAAGAGGTGAGGCGTGTTCTTTCTTTGATTTGCAGAAAATAATCTTAACTGCCCAGTTCTCAAGACGTTGCAGTCGAGCAATCTCTTTCACATTTGATCCTGCTAGAAGAGCATTCCCATATAGTCAAGTCGAGACAACATTAAAGATCGAACGACATGATTGCATGTTTCAAAGTCCAAGTAACGATGGATGAGTGCAATGTTACGGAGGTGAAAAGCTATGCTGCGTGTTACAGTAGAGATCTGGTTGGCCATTGTCATTTGACTGCTACTCCAGTACATAAAACACATGACCATGTATGAGTATGGTAACCTAACAAAAAGGGGATGGCATATAGCAAAAAAGTCACCTGCTATTGCTAATTTAAAGGCATTAGCCACAATTGTGTTTTTCAAAGTAGACTTGCTATGGAACATACCTTTTTTGTATAGAAAGAACTTTCTAATATCAGTACAGCCTGCCAGTAGTTCAGATATATTCTGTATCTTAATTGTGACATTATAAGCAAAAATTTGAGCATATAATAAGTCATTCGCCGGCGAATGGGATATTCAGTGATAGTGTTTCTAGAAATAAATTGTTAAATTCTCAAAATTAAAACTGCTTTGCATAGCCTATATGAAACCAATTTTGATCAAGATGTCTGTATTTGCATGTATTTAACATTTCTAAACGGCCATGTGTTTTGAGCTGGGGACCTGAAATGGGGGAGCTGGTGCATTTGTGCGAGATTTTGCACATTATTATATATCATTAATTGAAGGCACCAACCTACCAAATTAAAATACCTATCAAATTTAAGCTTTTGATGAGCTGGTTACAATGATACCAAATTTTTTTATTATAATAAATAGTTCACAATATGATAAAGAAATGGCTGGAAAACTAAAACAAATAATGAATTATAAATGTGTCCCGAAAGAACCTGGCACACTGACAAAAGTATAGCAGATATCATAATAAAAGTATACATATTTTGAAAGCTTTTGAGCTGAGCAACTCAAATATGATGTCTATTTGGACATAGGGTATAGTAATAAAAAGATATGCTTACCTCTAAAGTCAGACATTTTTTCAAAAAAAATAAATTGGTATTTGACTTGCTCTACCCCTCTTACCCATCATCCTACTTTGAAAACACCCTAATTTTTGGAATCCTTATGAAATTTACGTTAAAAAAATGTATACTTTTCTTATACTTTTTGAAATATTGAATTTCAAAGTAAAATAGACGCGTTTCGCGTGTAAAATTTGTCACAAATTTGTGCACCGAAAAATTCCCCAACTCAAAACGCATGACCAAACAATAATCAAGTCATTTTAAAACGACAAACACACGTTGTTAAATTGAAAATTTACATGTAGGAAAATAGAAACACTGTCAACAGTTTACAGAGGAACGAATTGGGTGGAAAATCATCTTTTTAAGAACAAATTATATTAATAAAGTTGTGTTTGTTTATTTTGATTCTTTCATGCCTTTCCTTGATTCAAGGAAGTTTTTATGAATTTTCATATCCATGTGGAATCGTGGCTAATACCTTTAAACATGTGAGATTACCTGCATTGTATTGGAAAAACTGTCAAACCAAGTCCCAACTGACTCTCAATAGAGTCACATGAAAGTCAATAGGGACTGCATAGAGAGCTCGTGTGGTCTAGTGGAATAGCGCAGGACTCCGCATCGTGAGGTCGCGAGTTCGAGCCCCGCTTCGGCCAACGGGTAATATCCTTGGGCAAGACATTTAATCTGGATTGCTTCGTCGACCCAAGTGTATTGGGGAGCTGTTTATAATAGGGGAATATTACAATCTAAATTCCGATGGGTCTGCGTCTTAAGATTGCGCAATCTAGTTGAGGTGAAATGACAGTGACGATTTCCTAATAACAGCTTAATAATGTCAAGCGCTATGGTACTACGGTGAATAGCGCGCATATAAATGCCGGATATTATAATACAGACGGATGTTTGGAAGTGTTTCATCATTTTTTTAGTAAACCAAGTTGATATGCACAATTGCAAGACTCACTCATATAGAATACAACTAGAGTCTTCAAAAACAAATAAGTAATTTAAAATTTTGACAACTTTTGTGAAACCATGTGATAGGGCGGCCATCTTGGATTTTTACAAACTTCTATAGGGCCTATAAAAATAATGCATTTAAACTAAACTGAAGCTGTTTTAGGACCAGTATATGTTGGTAATGATAATACACTGGCATATAGTTCTTGGTGAATTTTCATGCATCCTAAAAAATAAAAGATGACTATATTCACTTGGTTGTTCCATAGAAATTTGTCTACACAGAAGTTCAATGGAGTTGAGCATATCCCTACCTGATATGAGTAGGGATACGTAACTTTTCCGATCTATGTCAAACTGTAGGCCTAATGGCTGCCGTTTTGGTCTATCATGTCTATTCGTGGCCCGCGTCAGGTTCAACACCTGTCCGCATGAGGGATACGTGACGGATTAACTGAATTCAGACTAAACGCAAACGCACCACAGAGCATGTGTTAGTTACTTTTAAAAACATCACCAATGGTGGCACACTTTGAGCAATATATCCACCCTCAGTAGGCCTATGTAAAACCATATCATCAAATCTTTAAAAAGAAATCATTTTTAGTGTTCTTAATCGACAGTATTTTCAAGTACTTGCATAACATGCATACCCCATGAAGGAGTCTATTTGTACAGGGGACCCACGGCTTTACGTTACTGTCTGACCACGGAGCAAGTAGAGTAAAGTTTCTTGCTCAAGGAAACAAGGAGAGGAAAACCACCCGGCCCGGGGCTCGAACCCACAATGATTTATCTAATTTTTCGATTGGGCAGGGAGTATACAATATTCCGTAGAAAAATTACATGTGTCTTTACTCAATGACATATTTTGTTGATCTTGGTTTCATGTCTTTTGCTGATAGCAAATCTTTTTCGTATGTCATTAGGCAATTCAGTGACGTCACACATTTCTTGAACTTCTCGAAAATTTCAACACATTTAAACTGGTTGTCATAATAGCATGAAACTACTTTTTATAATTACGATTTCTCCATTTATAGAGTAATTTTCGTTTTGCTTTGGATATAGTAGAGCGCCGAATATAATAGACGCCACGGGTCTTGTTCAACCAGTCTAATGCTACAAAAAATTAGCAATTAAAAGTACATGTAAAAATCAAGTTAATTATTATCATAACGTATTCGGTAAATTAGAAGTGTGTCCAATTAATCCGTGACCATAAAACAAAACCA